>PNEQ01077844.1:0-11126 GCA_003012365.1 Medauroidea extradentata
ATTTTTCGCAAAAAAATAATGAACAAAAATCGTCTCTACAAATTTTCCCGTATCTCTTACCGTTTCGGAGATGCCTTTACTTTATTCTCAATGTGTAGTAGGCCTTCAGTACTAGTACTACTACATATATTAACTTAAATTTAAAAACATTTTCGGCTACAACCTATGTTTATTTTTACGTTTCGTTGCGTTTGTAGACGGACAACACGAAAGGATTTAAAAACATTTAGAACCATTTTTATCAGCAATTAGTCACGCCACACCCGACTATTACTGTAAGACACATGGCACGATCGTTTCATTTTTTTAAAGTTACGTTCGGCAAATTTATTTAGAAAAAAAAAAAGAAGCCTTTTAAAAAAACATATTTTTGCTCTAGCCTACAAAATAATATGCAACATTTACGAACTTGACAATTTATATCTCAACTATACCTCTTTTTTTTTGTTGCAAACGTGCGTGTTTCGGGCCATGTATGCGAGGTTGCCAGTTCAATTCAATATGATCTTATCGAGAATGTTTTCTTCCATAAGGATTACACAAACAATTACGAATGATGATGCAAACTATTCCGTCACAATAGTACGGCACACTCATAAATTGGCAAATATGCTGAAGCACTGGAGTTTTAAATCTTAAGAAATGCATTTATGCAAAAAAAATTCAAACTGGTACGATAAAATAATAATAAAATTCAAGTTTCTGCCGTAAAAGGTAAATTAATGACTGTCATCTTCATTGCCAGACACGTGCTTCCTTGTCAGCTGAAGCAAACAATATTACACAACTATGAACTTTAAAACTACCGTGCGTAACTCCCGTCTGGAACTGTGTACGTATGTAGAGTCACGACTAAGGGGAAACTAGTCAGTCACAAAAAGCCGCTTGGAGTTAGGGTTTCCTTCTCAAGAAAAAAAAAAAGATTTTTGGTTTTCAGTAGCACCACACGTGTTGACAACTGATACCCGCGCGCCCAACCCCATGTTACATCCATCAGGCCACCTGCTCGGAATGGTATGTAGGTCTTGAGGAAGAGAGAGGGGCAAGCACTGTTGCCAGATGTACGGAAGATTGTAGCGCGTCGTGTGTCTTTACACATCGCAGCCTGTACTACAGACTGTTCGGAAATATGGTTCCTACTTCCTAAAAAAATTAGCAACTCGGAAATGTCCGTTAAAGCAAGTTTTGTGTCCGTTGTTAGAATTAAAGGAAACAAAATGAAATGTCCGTTATTACAAATGTCCGTTAAACAAATGTCCGTTAATCGAGGACTTACTGTAATATGTGTCAAATCATAACCTACAACATTTTTATACACTGTGAATTTTTTCAGTTTGATGTGTCAGTAGGTTTTAGTGGCGTACTGTAAAGTGAAAAATTTTGATGTTTAGGACTCGTTACGCAAAAACTATGAGAGATACAAAAATTTCTTAAGACAAAGATTTAGTAACAATTAACGTTTAAAATAAGAAAATAAATATCTGGTACAAATATAAAAATAAAAAAAGACGTTGAAAACTGTGGTGAACCGCACCCTTAAAGAACCATCCCAGCATTCGCCTAGAGTGATTTTGGAAAACACATTGGAAAATCGAAATCAGGATGGTCGGAGCCGGGCATCGAAACTGGGTCCTCCCGAATGTGATTCGAGTGTTTTACCACTGCTGCACCACGCTCGGTTATCAAACAAAAGAGAGTATATTGATGTTCTGGCGTGATGTCAACTTAGACGTATCACTTATTTCTAATACTTCTTTGATAATTATATCTTAAGCCTAAACGAGAGCAGTTGCCATACAAGTAGTAAAAAAAGTATCATTGACCTTAAATTTGTTTACGGGAATTATTTATTGTTTGTTTTTCCTTCATGACTTCAATTTTTTGTGTAAGTTTGATGTACTGTGTTGCTATTGTTTCTTCTTATTAGTGTAAATGGTTTGTTTGGAACATCCTGATTCTTATAAAGTTTCCTTAATGCCTTAATAGCATGTAAAATATACTGGAATAAGATCAGTACTGTAGCGCGTCTCCGCTAAAGAAATAAGATGAAGTTACTTTGCCGTCAACCACGTATCCTGGTCACGGCACCAGAACTGTAGCACGTCTCAGCTAACTGAAGATGATTTTATTGGACCATAAATCTTGGTCACGGCACCATAAATGTAACGGGTCGGGTGAAAATTAATGAAGATATTGTTGTCAACCTTCGAACATCCTGGTCACGGCACCGGAAATGTGTAGCGAATCTCGCAGAATGAAGATGAAATTAATTTTCCGTCGTTGACCACAAATCCTGGTCACGGCACCAGAATATGTAGTGTGTCGGGCGCTAAAGCTTGAATGAAGATGACGCTACTTTACATAATTGTAACTTAACCTCTGACGTGGCCGGTTGTGATCGTATAGTGGTTTGCTGTAGTCTACATGAAATTAAAAACCTATTGGTGTGACTGTTTTTATTAATTAAGTTTTTAAAAAAAACCAACTTTACATAAGAAACTTTAGATTTCAATCATTATAATCTTCATCATTGTCCAAGCCTGATGCTCCCGGGAGAGAACAGCTCAACCCCAAAACTTAAAAAAAAATTAAAACAAATTTTCAAAGTTCAAAACACGCCACGACATCTCAATCATAATATTCTCGCAAACGTGCGAGCCCTCCACTCTGTGATTAAAAGATTACTACTTATACATCGCTGCTCCGCCACCTCGCTCCCACACAGCCCAAGCACCGCTCAACATGACCATCTTCGTTCGCGTCCGAATAACAAGTACTACACAACCATCTCTGTCGGCGTCCGAACAACAAGTCAATATGGCCGACCCACGGAAGCTTGCTCTCTCCCTGCAGCACCTCTAGCGGCCACCCAGCGCACCAAGGTAAAAACTAACGGAAAATTAATACTAAATTAAATATAATAACTAACTATAAACCTTTATACTTTTAAACAACTTGTAAAGTGAAAATATAGATTTGAAAACCATAATTATATAATAATTTACAACACAATTTTAAATAAATTTGAACCACGTGTCCTTCCATTGGCTCAAGCCAGCCCGCGCAAACATATTACTGTCTCTCTCGCACACTCAACGAGTGGCGGTGCACGTGCACTTTGTGAAAAGTAAAAGTATTAGAAAAACTGTAAAAAAATCTAAATATAGCAATTCCAGGAACTGGGCAGGCACACCTGTGCCATCCAACTATACTTGCCAACAATACACCCAGTCCTGAGTTACAATACAATAACAGTTAAGCTGCAAATGATATTATTAAATTTAAATTAAAACACAAAGTTGTCTCAGCCTAAACAAACCAAATTAAATACATATAATATTTAACGATTTCAAAACTGATACAGATAAAATGCCAAACAACTGTCAACAATACCTCAAAGTAATTATATAGATAATAGCAAATTCAATAAGTCAAACATAAGGAAATAATAAAATAAAAACAGGAAACAATAAAGGCCTAAGTGGTGGGTGGACCGCCTCACAGTACAATATTTAGCTCCCTTTCTCGTTGCCTACCTATATTACGACTTTTAACTGTTTTGCCTTCAAAAAAAAACATGTTGACAAAAAATTGCACACATGAAATTTTGATTCGAAATCAGTAACATATACGACAAACTTCTCTGCCGCGAGCCACCGTAGTTTCACTACTGAACTAGTTTAGGACACGGGACAAAGAAAACTGCTGACTAAAGGTAGCCTGTATCTTATTTATTATCCATTCCAGACATAACGTCATAGTCAGCAAAGATAACGGGACGTTTTTTTCTCTACAGCCCACACTTCGAGGGACACAGCTGTCGAGTTTGTAGGGCAAGCGCACAGCGAGCACGTGACAATAATATGCCACACATTTCACAGCTATAAACAAGATAATGGCTAAAGCTGTTGAGGCGGGGTTGCTTTCAAAAATAGATTTAACTAATTACGAACAACTTCCTCGCTTTCATCCTCCGTCTAACTTGAATAGCAAAAAAGTTTCTCACTGACCAACTTTTTGATGTTTCATTTTTTTAGAAAGCGCACATTATGTTAGAAAAAATTTCTGTACAACTAACGAAAAAAAATTTAGCCTTCCGATTTTTTTTGTTTGTGTCCAGATATATGAAATTACACACCATAAAAATCTGGATACGATTTTGCATTTGATTCGTAAGTTATGATGTGATATATATTTAAGGATGCATGAAAACAGTACCAAGTTCAAGATATTTGTTTTTTTAATTTTTTCAACCCCTTAAAATTGTCTAAATTATGAACCAACTATATCACCCGATGCGCGTTTGATTGTGCACAATATTGTGGTGGCACCGACGCTCTTCTCTTATCTCACATTGCCTCTTCTGATGTGACGATACTAGCCCCACTAGTTGCTTACAATGTTCCACAAAGAAAATTGGTAATTTGGTCAGTCCTCATACCTGCTCCGGTCTCAGCGGTGAGTTACTCTTACGTCAGGGTTCGTGGTATCGAGGGATGGACGCATGCATAACAGCAGTCAAAAACACGTGGTCAGATTAACAGCCCATATTTATTACCTCCTTATAACAAACTCACGCAACCGCGTTTACATCGGCACGTACAAACTTCTAGTACAAAATAAAATTTAAACTGAAAGAGAACTAAACGGAAATGAAACTCAACTCAAAAGAAAAGTAACACGTGCTAAACTCAAATCATAAACAGATAGTGGGCCGGCCACGCTGTTAATACGGCTGCAAATTCACATTAAAGGATCAAATAAATTGAAGCTGATTACTAATGCATAGTTCTAAAATGTCTTTTCACTGCCTTCCATCGCGGCCCCATCTCTTCCAATTGCGCCCCTCGGCTTACCACGTACGAACCTCACACAACACGGAACACGTCCGGCCTCCTCGACGGTCAAGAACAAAGTGATCAGCAACGGCGACCACAATAGCGCCCCAAGACACCATGGCGGCCTACCTTCCAGTTAGAATGTTCCATGACCTTCTAGCAAGATTAAGTAACCGGTCTGGATACAAATTAACCAAACTAAAATCACCGAAAAATCGGTAAAATTATGCTTACTTTAAAGACGTATTTCAATATTTTAGTAAATTATTATTACAATAAAAAATATATTGAATAAAATCTTGGCATCGGACATTGCCGGCCGTACACCTTGCAGTATCCTCTGTAAACCCCTATCATTATCGCCCCCGCGGCACCAAGGCCAGGCTGGCTGAACTCATCTACATATTTTCAAAATAAATACCAAAACTTTCAAACTGCAATTACTTTTAAACGATCAATTTCTCGTAAAATGTCCAAGAGTCCATAGTTGCTTGAAATTTCATTCCGTTTTAGAAAAGTCCACACAAGACATATTCACTTTAAATCCACGTGTAATCAGAACATTGAGAACTTAGAACAAAACTTGAGAACACATTATTTAACATTAAAATACTCCAATGAGAAAACTTATCACTAAGAATTGCATCCAGACGCGGTTTTCTGTTACTGTACTGTTTCGCCAGGCTCAATATCGGTTTTACATTTAGAGTGGGTTTTCTATGAGATTTCTTGTTCAGCAAAATTATAATCATTACATTATTTAACTAAATGACTTACGTAGAAAATTATTAGGCTTACAGCAACAAACATAAAATCCTCATATTGAAACAATTATTATTGACTTACAAAAATTTAGAAACACTCTGATTTTAAATAATTTACAGGCAATATATTAAAGTAGGGTGGCCGGGCAACACACTGGGACTTTTGACATTAATAAATGCATCAACCCTACCCTACATCTAACTGATACTAGGCTGACCAGCTCTTGGTTCTGAACTGTCAGTAACACTGGCTAGCATTAATTTATGCAAACAAGTAAGCAACAGCAGAGACTCCAGAAATACAACTGACTTATTGAAAAACTATACCACAAGCGCAGGCTGGTCGCTTCACAATATGGAAAAAATTTTAAATCAAAGTTGCAAAGTGAAAATTTTTAGGATTTTTGGCAACAGCGCGCACCGAAACAAGGACAGTGCTAACGGCAGTTACCGTGGGATGAAAAGAGAGAGTGAATGTCCATATAACCCTGTACTGCAATCTAAGCATGAGACACTCTATAGTATCATTTGCTGCTTGTCAGTATAGCAAAGCATGGTTTTTTATGTCACTTGTGCATTATGTTTCGTAAATAGGGGTGATTTACGGGTAGTTAAAAAATTTAAAAAAATTGTTAACGAAAAATTTTTGTGTGTAACTACATTAAACTTCCAAAAAATACAGACTACCTTTGTCCAGGCTAGGACATAACATTTTAACCAATTTTAGAAGTAAAGTGAACTGTGTGTCCAATGGTGTGCATCTTGTTGAATGTTATTTTACATGTATGCTGATTTTTCTCAAAACAAAATGTAGTGTTAGCAATGGAATTCCATGTAGTGTTAGCAATAGAATTCCATATCAATGTTTATATATAGGTATGTAAATCAAATATCCATTCTTTTGTTTACTAAAGAATGTACATTAAACTACAGTGGTATTATGATGCATACTAAATGAATTTAAGTACAGGCCTATTAATTATTGTCACACTTGTAATGTTGAAATTCATAGTGTTGAACTAGATTCTTTAACATTCCTAATATGTGACAGTCACCCATAGTAAATATTGATTTTACATACCTTTTACCACCTGTTGATGAAAACAGCAACTGCAGCATACTTTGCAGTTAAGCTGCCAATAGTGGCTCTATTCAATATTGATTTTGATTCCTCCTAACCTCCATAACCTAAATGGATAATTTAACTCACATATTTGTGTATTGGGATAGTTAAAAGTGCAGAGCTTTGCTGTCAGTATTAGGTTTTTCCCCTTTTCTTTCTTTCTTTTCTTAAACAACATAAGTATTCCACAGAAATCAATTAATATTGTTTTTCTAATTCAATATTTTTTGCTAATGTATTTAGTATCAGCAGCCATTTTCCTCGTAGAGGATTGTAGCATTTCGCTATCAAAAATTGTATTTGAGTAATTTTGTAATTAGTATTTTAATTTTTTTTTCTCATGTGAGAACCAAGGACATTAATTTTCTGTAATTTTTTTTAATTAATTAATTTTTTTGTTTATAGATGTAATTGTAGGTACCTAATTAGGAAACACCCCTGGTAGAGTAGGTATAGGTGAGTTCGTTTTGTAACCAGGTAGGCTAGGCTCCCATCCAATTTATTTACTTGTTATTTATTTTTTTTTTTTATTTTTTTTTTTTTTTTTTTTTTTTTTTTTTTTTTTTTTTTTTTTTTTTTTTTTTTTTTTTTTTTTTTTTTTTTTTTTTTTTTTTTTTTTTTTTTTTTTTTTTTTTTTTTTTTTTTTTTTTTTTTTTTTTTTTTTTTTTTTTTTTTTTTTTTTTTTCAGTTTTTCTTTAATTTAATGTTATTTTGTTTATAAATCTCCAACCCAGACTACAGTTTTGTAACGGTTGCGATGGCTTTTGAACTACCCGCGAAGGAGATTAGATGAGTTTCAACCGTCGAGGCGATAGGCTGCCAAGTTAAAGTACAGTACTTTCATTTTTTTTTCCCCTTCTTATTTTTCCAGTGCCAAGATTGGTGTTGTTACCATGAAGCTTACAATTATTTGAAGCTGTTTCAGTTTTAATTCTTAACAATCGCCGTCAGTTCAATGGTAATTATGTAATTACTTACCTTTTGTGCACACGATCAAGATGTAAAAAGTCGGCGCCATTTTATAGCCTGCCCCGAATGTCTTACAGTAACTGGTTTACTACTCTCCCGAAATTTAGAAGACAATATATATATTTGGTTGTATTTTCCTTAATATCCTTCACGCTCCATAATTTTAGTGAAGTAATTTGTTTTAGTAAAACTGTTATTCGTGTTTTTTTTATATATATATATATATATATATATATATATATATATATATATATATATATATATATATATATACTAAACCCACCCAACGGTCCAGTTTTTTATTTGATATCTGAGCTGCCGTTCACGACTTGAGTTAGCCGAGGAAAGAAAATAAAATAAATTATTACTAACTTAAATTAAATGATGTAAATTATTGGAAAACAAAGTGTATGTGAGGAACGTTTATTTGAATCCTTACAAATATTCGAAATTTTGGCCGTTTCACTCAATTTAAAAATAACAAACTTTTAACTAACATATTTTTTTATTCCACCTGCAGTACCCAGAACAACGTTTGGCACATTAAGTATATTAAACTATTTGTTAGGATGTGGAGATAAACAGTGGTTGATTACATAAGTTACATATTTTATATTTTTAGTACCTTGAGAGGAAATATTTTCAGTTTTTCAGCACCCTACAGTTCTCACTCCGTCATTTTCTAATGCTGCTTTATTGAAGAAGTATATTATTAAAGGATATTTATTATATCAACTATTTTTTTTTTTTATGGTATTGGACTGTTTCAACTTTGCATCACTTATCCACACATACACTCCCTACAATACATATTTATGTATATTACATCACAGGAAGATTACGGGATACCACAGTATAGAATCTGTGTCTGTCATATACAAATAGCATACATATACAAGATTTGCATTTGCTACCATTGCAATGTCCTCAAACTCCGAAAATTGCATTTTGGTTATGAAGTATGAAGCTTTAATGCTCAGGCCAATTCCAAATGCGGTGAACTCTGAGAAAATATAAAATAAATCTTGCAATGTGTATTTTACTCCTACTGCAGGTGGATTCATCACTATAAAATGACTTGGTGTTAAGGCACAGAGAGTGTTTGGATCATTGGAGAGAACGCATAGAGATTGTGAATTGCCTTGTCCACTTGTCATCGGTGTACACAGCTTTTCATTTGTGAATACGTATGTGGCACACTTTTTACTAACTGAGACTGCTAATTTCACACTAGCTTTTCGCAGCCCTCCAAAGTGTAGCACGGAGGAAGGATTGAATTGCTGTGTAACTTGGTACTTTGCCAGCAACTGAACTAAGTCACCATGAAAACTGTAAGCTCCTTCAGGTAGTGATTGACACAAAGCTCATTCTACAGTCACTGTAAACGTCTGAACACCAACCATGGCGAGAAATAAATCATTGAAATACAGCGGTAGACTGTTCTCGATAAAGTGATTTGATTATTTTTGAGTCCTCATTACTTGTTTTCTTACAGTTTAATCTTGTTTTTTACCAGTCTAAAGAATGCATTAATTTTGTGAAACTACCTCTATTTTAGGATACTACAGTATAACCTGTTATAACATTTCTAAAGTGCCTAAAAATGTCTGCTTTATAAATGGGAATACATTATCAGAGTGTAATTTTCTATTATGGAACAGTTTTACAGACCAAATGAAAGTAACCGTATAACCAGGAAACCATATGTGGGAACGTTATATCAGGGTTCTACTCTACAGTTACAATTTAGCATCAATGTAACCTCAATTTAACAATGATAATTTTTAAGAGGACAGCAATTTTGTGGTATACATCGGGTAATCTTTTTCATATGCATCCAACCCGTGGGATTGAGCTGCGTAGATGTGGTCTATGTCTTAACTTCTCCTTGGCTGTTCATTACATCTGACTCCTAGCAAAGAAATTAACAAGTGTTATGAATAATCCACTGTTTTTTATTATCCAATACATCGACCTCTTGCATCAGCATGAATAATCTGGAGCTGATTGTAGTTTAAAGAGCCGACCTCAGTATGGCTGCTTGTTGGAAAGTGCCTGGATATATGTAATAAAGGCCTCCATACATGTAATCATAACCCAAACCATGATAAACTATACCATGAGGGTAGTGTGAAGCTCACAAATACGTAGGGGACCAGCTAGTAGTATCAACTTATTTGAGCCCACGTAGCATAAACTAGAGACAGTAAGTAGATGACTTTGTTTGATCTTGTCCAAGGATGAAAACCATTGCAGTCTCTGTGGGGTTGTGACATTGTGGATTGTGTGACCATGTTGTTCGACAAGTACTTTATTGAATCTAAAAATTTGTTGTTTTTAAAGAGTACTATATATAAATTTATTTGAACAAAGAGTACATTTTGTTTTCCATGCAGCTATTAATGGATAGTGTGCCGTATTTTATCGCAAATAGATCGCACCCTTATTTAGAAGTGGTGATAAAAAATATATATTTATCACTTATAGGTCGCACTTACTATTTTGGTGCATGCTGTATAGAACGGGATCGCTGGGCAGCCGGGCAGTGGTTGGATAGCTGCTATGGTGTGAGCAGTCTTGTTCAAGGTCGCGCAAGTGTCTGTATCCCGTCTATGACCTTGTAAGCTAGCGGTTTTGCCAAGCCTCCACGCAGTTGCCGCGTGTCTATGTAGTGCATAGTGCTCACATTCTGTAGGCAGATTAGGCAGAGTCAGTAAGGTAACAAGATGGGAAAGTGGAGCACGTATGCAGCAGGTTTTAAACTTGAAGTAATTTTGTTTGCATAACGGCATGGCAATCGAACAGTGGGCCGAGAATATGATGTAATGAAAAATGAGCATCATATTCCTGACATAGGCTACCTTTCTTTGCCTCACAGTGAAGCGTGCATCACTTGGCTATCAATACAACTGGAGCTCGTACCTAGATCCTGTGTCTCACCAGCACGCCACTCTCGGGTGGAGAAAACGATGATCTAGGTACGGTACCACGCAGTCACGTGTCTGTCTAGTGCTTGGCTGGCAGGCGACAACAGCATACAGGAATGCAATGACATTACAAGCAGCTGCTACACCCCGTATTGCCATGTAGTATGCGGCAGGCCTCAGTCGTGCGTTGCCAAGTAGTGCACAGCTTCGGGCTACTGATGATGTCGCCGGCCACGTGTTACTGCCGCCATGAATTTTCCTTGGCTCTTGGGTGCCCAGAAGGCAATAATAGCCAATGTTATCTGTTTGTGTGTCCCATATGATGTTTATATACTGTGTTTTGAATATAGCACATCCGAATTACTAATGACTAACGATATGCGAGACACATCACATCGACCTACCCTCACGCCAATTTGAGTTCCACTCCTCGTTGATGGTTGCACGCTTTACTTGCAGAAGTAGAGATTCATGCTCCCACCTATGTTTACTTCCAATATCATGG
>PNEQ01077844.1:11226-45563 GCA_003012365.1 Medauroidea extradentata
CCCCCCAAGATTTTGTACCTTGAAAACCATGGCTCATCTTACGCTGACAAATACTGTCGTAATTCCGTTAGATGTATACAGTTTTGTAAGTAAGTTAAATCAATGTATTTTAAAATTTTAAAAAAATATTTCCTTAGCCTTAAGCTTTTTTTCCACTTATAGTTTGCACCCTAAGTTTTTAAGAGAATATTTTAAATAAAATGTGTGACTCGTATGTGATAGAATACGGTAAAAAAAAAAAAATAACAGATGCTACCTGTATTTGTATGCAGCACAAAGTTTTAATTTTATTTTGTAAAATAATAATAAGAGTGAAATATTATTCTAAAAAACTTTTGACTTGTTAAGGTTAGCCTTTTACAGCTAAACTAGATGACTGCCTCTGTTTTATTTTTATACCATTACTGTAATGTGCTTGTCCTGATGCTGTTTATACTGAATATTTGTGTGTTGGTTTGTAGGATCAGTTACCATGGGCCAGTGCAATGTTGGCTACAATACCAGCAGGAGTTTTGGCAGAAAATGCCGCAGACCTACCTGCATTGCTTATGTTGGGACAAGAGCAACAGTTGGCTGCAGTGCAGCTCTCACACTATGTATATAAGTTGCTGTCCATAATATCCCAGCAGATGACATCAATCAGCAGGTATACAATTAATGGTCTATCGGGTGTTACAATTTGTTAAGAAAGTTGATTCACTATGTTGCTTAGTACTGCATTAAATAAATTGCAAATAATGTGAAAAATTAGTGATAAATCAAACATTCCTTTATTTGAAATATTTGTTATTACTTTAGTTCCTAAGATACTATTGCTTAAAAACTTAACAGTATAATACAGTGGAGCATCCTATATCCGTAATTCTGTTATCCGAAATGTCTACAGTGGAACCTTTATCCATCTTTTTTCAGGAGACTGACAAAAATTTTCAATACATGTAGACATTCAATGGATGTGGTCTTGAAATACAGACATATAATAAATAGGACTACAGAATGTATTCCATAGATGTGGACATTCAATACATATGGGTTCAATACAAAGAGGTTCCACTTATTATCCGTATGTAATCTGAGGCGCAAAAAAATATACAGAGCCTGTCGCAAGATTAAATTCGAGTTGTTTATCGTTCAGTCTAGATTACGCACGCAGAGGTAACACTTCACACTAATGGTAGACAAGGGGGGTTGTGGGGTAGCAGAGTATTATAGTCTCCTTTAAAATGTGCTAACGGGGCAGCGTGTGACTATCTGCAGATAATGTCTATCAAACGTAAACTTTCTAGTTGTAGATGAGTCATGTGGCAGCAAACAAAGGAAGGTCGAGATACTAAAAAAATAGATGCTAGCACACATCTTTGTTTATCTTTTGATGTCGGCATAATTTACAACACGAACAGAAAAATCAGCATTGTAAATTTTATTCCGACTCCAATGCAAAGAAATGAATGGAACCTAGAAAAAAATTAATTCAAAGGATGCCGCCTACCTGCGTGCTTCAGACTGAGAAGCGTTGGAGTTATTAGGGCGATCTTGAAGTGCGCATCAAATGCTGCATCGCCACGATTTAAGCACTGAACTAGCTCACAAGATTCCTGCTGAAACATTTTTGCTATATGACACTTTAAGTAGTGAAATTATAATTTTATTGGAGTTAGGTCTGTAGCAAAGTTTAGCGCATTATTCTGAGTTGCACATACATTCAGTTAGTACGGCAGCCGGAAAAGACAGCTTTTAGCTACGTTGGAGGGTTTCGAAACAGTGTTTTTAATGAGCATTTGGCTTAACAATAACGTTTTGCCTCTGTCTGAAGTGTTTTTTTCTTTTCATATGTTGGCACAATGGGCACATTTAAGAACACATTGAAACAAATTTAATAAGTGTGGTAGGCGGCACCCTTAAAGAAAAGTGGTGAACTTGATGTAGCTCTCTTTCAATGGTTTCATGTGCTGCTAAGTAAAGGGGGTAGCATTCCTGGATCGATGTTGATTGAACAGGCAAATACATTGTGATTCTATTTTTTTTTGTGACATGTTATCACAGTCATTCACTGTGTGCTTTTGTACGTAGGCATGTAAGCGTAATTGTAACATGTGTCAGTAATATAACTTTGGCTGTATGTGTAATCTAAACGCTGCCTGAAACAGCAATGGTCATTCCAAGGGCGAGCAGTGCGTATATGGACACACTTACCTATAAGTTCATGCAGCAGCTTCAAAAACAATGCCCAATCTACTGCCACCTCTAACTTTAAGTTTGTATGTCTTCAGAAATATTTTTCAATTGACTGTTTCACGTAGGGCTGTGCGACATCCAAAATTTGATATCGACATTCGACATGAACCAGATGTCGATAAAAGTTTGACATGTCTATTTCGACACCGTGTCTATTTCGACACCGTGTCTATTTCGACACCGTGTCTATTTCGACACCGTGTCTATTTTGACACCGTGTCGATTCCGACACCGTGGTAATTTCGACACCATTTTGATTATTTCCCCTCCTGTCAAACAAGTAAATATTGCCATACATTTTATTATATTTACAGCCCTGTCATGATGCTTCGTAAATTGGTATTAGTATTTCGGATAACGAACAAATCATCATAGCTGGAATGTATGTGTTAAAAAATATTGCTCAGGAAAGCATTATATTCATATTCAGTTTATCAAGCCTATTTATTATTTCTAGGCTGCAGTAGGAAAAATGTTTTTTACAAGGTGTTTATCTTTATTTGTAAACCTAGAAATCTGCATCAAGATTGAATCCTGTTGTCTTTCCTCAGCTTATTTAGTTTAATTTATGTTTTACATGTTTGACCTGTATATTGTTTACATCCTGAAGCTTGCAATGGTGAATGCTTATTCCGAAATTAAAATATTAAAAAAACAGTTATCATGTTGCTAACCCCAGTTATAAAACTATTTAGGTGAAAAACACTGCAAGTCCTGGTTCCTTTACAAAATGACATGACTAATATAGATATATATTTTTTCTAATGAAAACTGCTAGTTGTTGAGCGACACTGCGTAGTGTAGTTTAATCTCGAGTTTATTGTAATCTTTGGATTTCTAAAAACATTTGTGTTTAATTACATATACAGTCGGTATTTGTCAACATGACTACGTGTACAAATATGTAAAATTATCAAACATTTGTACGTGTAAATTTTCACTTTTTAGCATGTAACGCTCAATTGTAAGGCATCTTCCTACCTATGTTGTAAATAAGTTTACTTGTTAAAGTAAGTGTTTTATTCCAAACTACTAAAAGCCGTGACGTTTATCTGTCAAAAGAGCATACACCTCAGAACCAGAAAACGTCTGAATGGTAGTTTCGTTACACCACATTCAATACAAACAACTTAATAATACCCTAAAATGGCAAAACATACACTTTTCAATCTACATTTCTCTGTATAGATTAGCATGCAATTTATTACTATGAAAAACATCATTTTGTTATCTATATATATAAAATGAAGTGTCCCATTCACTCATTCACTCACTCATCAACACACAGCCCAAACTACTAGACCTAAAAACATGAAAGTTGTGAACAGGAGTGGAATCCGTTTTCAGCAAATCCCACATATATCAACCTGAAGAGCTATTGTTACTTTATGTACTTAAAAATATTGCCAAAAAAAAATTCTAATCAGCAGATTTTTCAATTTTTCGAAATTTGGAAATTATGGGGTGAAAATCCATTAAATGTGTTTTTAATCCATCATCGATTCCTCTTAAACCAGTTGAGATATCAAGGTGATGGTCACTTCAAAATTATGCTTATGTAAATACCTACAAACTTTTATGAAATTCAAACTCAAAAGCTGTTTATGAAACTAAAATACATTTGCAATTAATCTTCCGTATCTCATAATCCTGGTCAGATATCGAGGTGGATTTCACATTAAAATAAAGCTTACGTAAATATCTAAATATTAATTCAAGATGTTTCGAAATTCTAATTAAAAAATCATTTAAAAGTAACACTTGTTTCCCCTTAGTGACCCGAATCTCCTTAAGCAGCTTTGCTTTAAAATGAAGCTTACATAAATATCTAAAAATCAAATTCAGAATTTTTTGTTGCGAAAGAAGGAAAATGTTACTGAGTCAAGTCAATATGACCTAGGAGAAATAATTCAATCACCACCTCAGAGTATTAAGGTCGTACGTTGTTAATTTCTTAAAGATTGTTATTGGGTAGCTCACTAAACTCTTGTTGTAATTTGTAGTTTTTAATTCATGGCAAATGCTTCTTTTGCATAATTTTCAGAGCTAATTAATGTTCCATTGGTGATATTAATTATTGCATAATCATTGTTATCTCATATATTTTATATGCATTTCGATTGACGGTAAACAAAAATTTAAAGTCGACTATTTTATTTTTAACCAATAAGAGTTCCATCCAAACGAGCTCAGAAACGTGTAATTTGATTTTATGTAACAGTATGTTCCAGTTGCTCGCTATCACATACGTACCACGTGTATAATTTTGTTTAGAGAAACTGTTCGTATTGAATGCATTGCGTGTGTTGATTATCGTATACGGTGGTTCACTTCTCTTTTACAGAAAGCTCGGCGGCAGTGTATCAGACGTCTCAAATATCAACATTTGGGCAGATGTGATACAGTCCAGTGGCAATTTAATTCAATTTTCTACTGATAAAAAGAAGAGAATTATGAAAGAGCATCCCACTGGAATTACTTTTATCTGTGCTCATTTAGTGACATCTGACTAAAGCCAGTGCCGACACTAGGCTCAAAATAGATAGAATAAAAGTTGGGTTGTCACACATTCATTCCATTTTTTTCTCAAATATTGATTCAATTAGAGTGGTGGCAAATATGTTTTGGTTCGATTTTTGTTCATCTATGTTACTAATACTATAAAGTTTTATATTGCAACTAGAAAAAAATTTATTTGAAAACATAAAAAAAAAAAATTTTCTTGCCTGCTACACACTTGTATAAAAAGGAATCCTGCCCAAACTAGGAAAAAATTTAATAAATCTGGATGTTGCTGAGTTCCGTTTTGAAGAGGTTTAACTGCATTAAGGATTGTCTTATTTTCATTTTTGTTTAAAGAATTCCATAATGTATTTAATTTTAAAAAGTGAGCGAAGCAACAGTAGGATATCTATAATAGGGTACGCACAAGTTTGACACCACTTCCCACTATTTCGTTTGGTTTACCAGGACACTTGAAATAAAATAATTGCAGACAACGCCACGACAATGATTATCATAGTACGATACACAGTTACTTATTAGATAATGTGTCCTGCTTCTTTTTCTATTTTAAGAATACAATAAAGTTGTTAATTTTAAGAAAAAATAGTAGCGGGCAAAGCTGTGGCCGTGCAGCAAGTATGAACATCAAATATTAACATTACCAATGACCAGTAGGTATTTTACTGTTATACCAAATTTATGAGTGTAAATTTCATTTGTAGTAGCAAGCCTATTTTAAGTGTACAGTGCTAACTGCTTGATTTAAATTTTACAAGCAATCATAAATGTAATGCAATTTATTAATTTACTGTTATAGGTCTAAAAGAAGGCAAAAACATAAATGCTGGTATTATAGTACAGTACAGTTATAAAATTTACTCAAACTGAAAGAAAGGGAGTCTCAAATTTTCAATTTCACTTCACGTTACATTTTATAAGCTAAAAATGAAACATTACATGTGCACATTTAGCAGCCTTAAAATTGGCAATTAGCTCGCAGGTTTTCGTCTCTTTTCGCTTGAAACACTAACTGCAACAACTATTTAAGCTTGCTTACAACATGAATTAAGTAAAATTACGTAATTTCATGTTTCTTCTTATAATATATATAATCGGTCAGAAAAGCTAAATAAAAAAACAGTTTTTAATTACATATCTTCAGTTATGTGGAAATACTGTATAGATGGACCAGGTTCTTGTGAAATGGTGAAATCTGTGTCCTAATTTCTAGGATTACATGAAATTTGAAATTAACTAAGCGGATGTTTCGATTTGAGATGCGATTTCATGTTGGCGGGATTCCCCTTAAGGCAGCCGCCTGTCTCACGCTTCAAATGCATTGCAGTATGTCCGTAAACATGATTTTTCTACAAAGTATTCCACATGTGCCCGTTGTGCCAACATACGAAAAGAAAACAAACTTCAGACAAGGTCGGAACCTCATTATTAAGACACCCTGCTCATTAAAAACGCTGTTTCTAAGCCCTCCAACAAGGCTAAAAACGTGCTTTTCAGACTGCCGTGCTTCAAAATGTATTAACCGGATGTAAGTGAAACTCAGATTGCAACCTGCATTGAACTTAGTTGTTCGTAATGGCGTCGCTACATTTGATGCGCACTTCCAGGTCAACCTTACTGCTCCATCGTTTTTCAGCTTCTAATGCGCGGGTAGGTGGTGCCCTTAATGCGATTGACTACGTGTCCACACTATATACACTTGACCTTTTGATCTTTTAAATATTATCATAAAGTTCTAATACGAACTCCCGCCAGTTGCGATAGGCTCGTGTATGATCGCACAATCCTGTTCATCGACACAAACAACGTTCGTCTCATGACTTTCATCCATCATGATGATATGAACGTCACGGAAAATAGTTGTAACTTTCAATAAAATTATGCTATAAGTTAGTGGTACAACGCAGAACTAAACCGACCGTAGCTCATTACACGCAACGCGATGCGAGGACAAAGATGAAACTGAAGTATGAGACCGCGAACACGTGGATTGGACTGGACTGGACCCACCCGACTTTGATTAGGAAATAAGTGTGGGGTACCTTCTTGGCGTCAGTTCCCAGGCTCCACCCCACGCGTGTGCAGAAAGAGAACGGAAGTAAATAAAGTAAAATGAAGAAAACATAGCGAGCCCTGTCATGTCACGCGCGTATACACAGAAAGGTCAATATCCCTCGACATATGTCGACTTCGACACATGCGTCGATTTTGATACATGCGTCGACCTCGACACATGCATCGACCTCGATACATGTCGACTTCGACACATATCGACATAGACACATCGATTTTGACATATCAAAAATATTATCAGATAAATGTCGACACATCGACATGTGGTACATGTCAATGTCGACATATTGCACACCCCTAATGTCATGCCTTTGTGTTTATCGTGCTGTGAGTCAGCTCGCTCTTGCTTGTGAGTCACCTCTTGCTCCAGCGTGTCCTTGACGAGGTCATTACTGCCACCAGCTGCAGCTGTTGCCTGTCGACACCCCACTTTAATCTGTTCACGACACAAGGCAATGTTCTACCGTGAATAAGTTTACATTTGTGACTTTTTAGCATTGAGGTGGGTTGTTGACTGTATTACTTTAATATACTTTGTACATTCTGAATGAAAATATTAACTTGGCATAGCTGCCTCGTTGTACACCATAAAAAACGTTACTAGATAATCTAGGCTGTCAACCATAACAATGAACTCCTGTTATTTGAAAATTTATATTATCCTAAATGGTTCAGATACCGACCATTTCCTATGTCACGTAGATACTCATGGCCACCATTCTCACAACTATGTAGAAACAATTGTACACAATAAAAGTTGGTAGTAAATAATATATTGATGGTAAATAACTGAATTCGTCTATATCAAAAATTCTAATTTTTTCCCAGGAGAGAGAAAAAACAGTTTTAATATTTTATGGAGCACCTCCACAGCCGTAATCTTGATATAATATATTTAGTAACAAATTGTTTAGTAAGTTCACCATATCAAAATTACTTCATCATTAATTTTCATACAATAAACTAAAAAATGCTTAATATAAATTAAATGAAGAGGCAGCTAGGCTATCAGTATTTATAAAAGACAGAAGCGCAAGTACTTACATTTTGTTACTTGTGCTTCTGTCTTTTATACATACTGAAAAATACTTAAAATTTACATACTGTCGCAGGTTTTCATTCCTCGCCATATATGTCAAATAATTTTATTTGTTCACTTTTTAATAATTAAATGTTTAATTACGTACTTTTAAAAATAGGTTTTTTCTATGGCTCTCTTTGTGTAAATATTTATTTAATATATTAATGCATCTTTCATGCGACAATTTTGTTGTGATACTATACTTACCTACAGTACAAGAAAATGTTTTTCTACAATCTTTGTCTCAAATAAGTAAACATTTAGTGTGTGTCTTGAACAAATTGCAGAAGCTTATTTAGTTTTTTATAATTGTTGCTATTTTCTTGGAACTTTGAAATCTTATCTTTGCACTTGAGAAAATGTTCACAACTCAGTGAAAGCTGGTAAAACTATCACACTACTGTCTAATGGTGTAAAGTTGTCATGTAACAATCCTGCTGATGGCAACGTAGATGCATGGCTCCCTGCCATCATTAACTTTGGTGAGCTATGATTTCAGATATGATTTCAGGAATGAGTGCTACAGCTGTGATGTTGAAAGAAAATTGAGACTGCGTAAATAACAGTATAGGTAATCATGTATCATATGGCACAATATTATCTGGGTTTTCCGGGTCTGGCTGAGGGACGTATTGGATTAGATAGTATTCAGGGAATGAAGTTGCTTAAGAAACATTTTCTGCTGAGACAAATCAGTCATGGAATAGCGGAATAGCAAACTGTATTGTAGAACGCAGTTGGAGATAGTGCGACTACTCTTAACAACTTCGTTTTATAACCATCTTTAAGATAAGCCTGGAAAAAAAAGAGGCAAAGAATACCTCCTAAGAAAGAGTGGTGGATGAATTCTTCATCAGTGGAGTCATTAAGCCAACAGATCATACGCAGTTAATTGGTAATATGTTCCTGTATTTGGAGTTCACATGCAATTTGTTAATTTTCAGTAGTACAGTACGTACTTGTGGTTTAGACACAATTTGTTCAGACTTAAAACTCACATTTCTGACTTTTTGTTTAGCGATTGCAAAGAAACGGAAGGTGCAGCTTCACGTTTATCACTAGATATTCCAAAGAAGAATGAAACGTGAATGATAATTAGAGGGAAGGTGGTAGATTCCACTGCACAAGGGTTAAGTCAAGATAATGTCGTATAAGGAAGGGGGGAGACCATATGAAAGCAAAATAGTAGCTGTACAAAACGTAAATACGTCACCAAGAACTCAGAATGATGGAAAATAACGCAGGTAGATTTTGTGACTCCTCATATATAATTAACTGTAAGCTTGCACACTTATGAACAATACATTATAATTATCGGTCAGAGTCTCGGGTGTGTCAGAGGTGCTAATTTTGTGTTATGAGGTTGGTAATACTGAGAGAAGATGGACAGGCAGGAGTGGTACGAGACAGTCTGTTGGAGCCAGTTGTACATATCCGTTGTATGTAATTTATCAGGTGAACGGAGCTGTTGAAATAAATATGTACTGTGAATCTGGATATGAGGATGGCTTCTTATTTCAACAAATTCACCAGAGTTACATGGCGCAGTCGGCTAGAAGGGGTATATTTTGATAGTATTGCATACCTTGTATGCTATTTTGTGAAGAACAATTTGAAACCACCTGGCCCACTTGCTTTACACAGAAAGTGGCAGCAACATTACGAAATATATTGCGTAGCTTCGGGTCTACAAGAGATGAATGCTACTATTTCACCCAGGCCAACACGAAAGTGGCAATATTGTTGCATGCGATAGGGGAAGAAGCAGTTGATATTTACAATACTTTGGTCTTGAGTGATGCAGACAAGAAGAATTACGTGAAACTCTTTTTTTTTTTTTCTACATGTTACTATGGTTGATACATTTTTTTTCAGTTATTTTATTTTTGGGTTTTAGTAGGGGCTTTGTTTGCTAGTTTTATCCTGTTTGGGTGTGTTCAGTTCCTGCTCATATCTCTTCCTTGTTCCATCCCGGAGTGCCTACCCCTCCACCCTTTCCTTCCTCCCCTCCTTTTCCACGTAGTGGCGGAGTTCCGGTGCATGTTCACTCAAGGGGGGGAGGGAGGAGATTGGGGGGGCGAGGGCAGGAGTGGCTAGGGCTAGGCGAGTCAATGAGAAGCGGCCGAGCGTCGAAGGTGGTCTGAGAAATACTCCCTGGGCGCGAGGACTGATTTGAAGCCAGTACCGTCTGTTTGCGATCTTCCCCCTTATGGAGAGGATGATTCTCCTGGCATCCTTTTACGGTGGTTCAGAACTCAGGGGTGCGCTGAGTGTGCTGGAGGTAACCTGGGTCAAGGACTTTGTCAAGGTATGGTCGTGAAAGTAACGAGTCCCATTTAACGATGTTTTGGGACAAGTCAACTCCCTGTTTTGTGCTCTGTTTACTTCCTTGAAATAATTGAGTGGCTAAAGATTTAACTGGAATAACACGCAGGAATTGCCTGGACTGTGGTTCGTGGCAGAATTGGACAGAGCTTTGATCCCTGTAATTTTGAACAGTGCAATAAGGGGAACTTTGGAATGTCATAAAAGTCGTGGTCGGCATCATAACTCTATTATTCAAATTATTTTGTTGTGTAAAATGTGTGGTTCTAATGTTATTGGAAAAGTGGGTTTTAGAATACTCTTAAACTTAAAAGGGGCGCGTGCATGTATGTAGACCCAGAATCCAATGATTTGAGTGTTTTAATTAATCCCAGATATATGTATATCTGTATTTTCACGTAAGTGTGGGGAACTTTGTGATGTAGTTTGTTGTTTGTATGAATCCCGCTATGAGTCAAATAGATTATAAACAAATGAAAGAGTCGTGTTAATTAGTGAGCGGGTTTGCGGATGGCCCATACCCACCTAATCCGTGGTCTGTGACGGGCTCCGAAAAAGGGAATTTCTGCCACTCATTTTACATTTGCGAGCCATTTACTCCCGGTAGGTTAGAGCCCGGGCAGAGGGAGTGCTGCAGAGGGGAGTACTGGTTAAAACTGTGCCACTCTGCTCCGTTCTCGGAGCCATAGAGTGGATTAGGTGTGGTGTGTAGGGCCGGTTTTGTATTTGGGGTAAAACCATGGCGTTTCAGACGAGTTTCCTGTATAAACTTTCCAAAGTATAGCTGATGGCATTCCTGGACGAATGTGAATGGGATAAGGAGGAAACTGCAGCGGACCTGCGTAAAAAGGCAGTTGCTGCTTTTAAAGCCCGAGAAAAAATGGGAGAATCGTCGAAAGTTCCGCTGGGAATGGGGGCAGAACTTGATAATGAATATGATGAGCGGTTGTTTAGGGAGGCAATGAAGGACGTCCCACATTTATTGGAAATGGATGCGGAAGCTGTACTGTCGTTCATAATTGAGGCGACTCGGGTGTATGAGTTGCATTTAGTTTCACAGGAAGCATTGATGCACGCCTTAGCTACAAAATGTGGCGGCCCCTTTCGGCCTTTCATTCTTGAAAGTCTTGTTCAAAAAACGGAGAATAATTTTTTGTTGTTTCAGGGAACGATTGTTGGAGTTTGCCTTACCCCCTAGTGTGCGGAGAAGGTGTAAAGGGAAATATGTTGAGGGATTCCCGCGCCCGCAAGAGTCGATTCACCATTTTGTAGAGTCAGTGGTGACGTATGAGCAGGCTTATAATATATCCTAGAAAACTGACACTTTCCACTCCCAACTTAACCTTATTGGGATTAACCGTCAACACAGCTTGATGCAACTTTTCCAAAACGGTTCTGAGATGCCGGAGATGTGACTCCCAATCAACACTATAATATAAATGATGAGGTGATCCACATAATTGAAGACAAAATCGTATTTAACCTCACTCAGAAGTTCATCCAGTACCCTCGACAATGCTTAGCTACCAAAATTGGTACTCTCTTAAATTTATAGTGACCCCAAGGGGTATTGAAGGCGGTGAATTTATGGCAATCCGGATCCAGTGCGATTTGAAAAACTGTTATTCAAATCCAGCACCGAAAAATAATGAGCGTTACCTAAATGTTGCAGGACACACTCCACTATGGACAGTGGGTACGGGTCCAGATCAATGCACTTATTAAGGACCGAATGATTGATAACCAACCAAAAACCCCTGCCATAAGGCTTCCTTACTAGAAATCCTGGGGTCGAGAACTCTGACTTTAAATGTCATACTACCCTGGCATTCAATAATTTGTCTATCAATTGACAAAAGGCTGCCATCTTGGGTAGTGAGCAGGGGAATGGCTTACTCCTTATAGGAGTGTCATCTTTCAACCTGAACCAATAACGACGGACATCACATTTTCCAATTTTGTCAGTTATGACGTCCCCAAAATCCTTACGCAATTCTTCTAAATCCTCTTCCTTACCTGTCTTCTCTCCTATCACAATAGCAAAGGAACTGGGGCCTTAATAGTGATACTTTACGTCTTGGGTTAAACCCAAACACTAGCTCACCCTTAGACAAATCCCCACAGGCATGGGTGTTACTAAGAAAATCTAATCCCAACACCATGTCAACACACAGGCCCGGGATAATCCCAAAATCTTGCTCCCACGAAAACCCTTCAATTTTTATATGCAGCTGTGCTTTTTCACGGCATTTTACCACTCTCCCATTTGCTAGCACAATTGATTGAACAGTCGCTTGTCGTCGCAAGCCCAACTTTCCATCCTCTTTCTGCAAGCCCAACTTTCCATCCTCTTTCTGCAAGCCGTGCCACCATGCCTCATTGACTAGGCAGGATGTAGAGCCAGTGTCAGTTAACGCAATCGTGTCCATTCCATGGCACTCACACTTTACACAATTTATATTGAAAGAGCACGGTAACTTTTCCTTGGGGTCCACCCTACCACGCCTTCGGCAACCCCTTAACTCTTTCCCGAACATGAGGTGGCTACATGTCCCTTTTTATTGCAACGGAAGCATGGCCACTCCTCTCGGGAAACTATAACCTCCCCACAATCTCTTACCCCATGCCCTCTCTTGCCACAATTGGCACAACGTAGGTTACTTCTCCTTTCTCTTTCAGTATCCTTTATATCCGCCCTCGCTACCTAAACCTTTCCGACTTGCTCCCCTTTCCCCCATGGCCCTCTCATACTCCACCTTTTGTTGTCTACGTCCCTCGACTTCAACTGCCAATCGCCTAAGATCAAAGAGAGAATTTGGCGCATGTGTCAACACACAAAGTTCCCGTACTCCAGGGGCCAAACTATCTAAAATCAAATTAACCAAATCACATTCCTTCATGTTAAGCTCTAAAGCCTGCTCGTAAGGCTCCGAAAAGGGGAATTTCTGCCACTCATTTTACATTTGCTAGCCATTTACTCTCGGCAGGTTAGAGCCCGGGCAGAGGGAGTGCTGCAGAGGGGAGTACTGGTTCACTTTGAAAAATACTTTGTCCCACAAGCGAATGAAAGTGCTGCACGGCACATCTCCTTTAGCTGAGTGCAGTACGAAGAGGAAACCATCAATACTTTTGTTACTGAGTTACGAAAACTCAGTACAGATTGCATCTTTGGTGATCCAAAATTAGGGATCATGTGATCTATAGTCTCAAGAATGTGCGGGTCAAAGACAATTTACTGCTTGAACCTAACCTCGACCTGGCGAAATGTGTTAATGTGTGTAGGGTGGCGGAAGTCACTAAACAACATGTGAAGCAACTGCAGCGTGGTGATGTTTATGATGTACAGAAAGTAAAAACTTTGGACGGCCTGCAACCGTCAAATGCAGTGGGAACGGGACGGAAACTCCAGCATGGGAAACATCCTCAAAATTATGACAAACAATCTCGGGTGAGTGTCCCGCTTACGGAAAACAGTGTTATATGGATGCAGAAAATATAACCATTTCCGCAGTATGCGTTTTGCCACCCGATATAGACTTGATGTTGTAGAGGATGAAAATAGTTTAGTAGTCAGTTCTTTGAACTTCCTGTGTGCAAAAGTAGAATGGACTGAATCACTATTTATTAATGGTGTTTGTGTTGTGTTCAAGTGAGACACAGGTGCTCAGGTTAACATTGTGACTGAAACTGTAGTTTCTAGGTTAGGGATGCTGGTTGTACCTTCGAAAGTAGAATTGGTAAACTATAATCGTGGTCACATTAATAATCTTGGAGAACCTGTAGGGGAAATGTTTGATTAAAGGTAGTGAACATGATATAACATTTCAGGTTGTTGCTTTTCAAGCTGCTTGTATTCTTGGATTGCCCACTATGATTGCATTGAATTTGTTGTCTGTGGTTAAAGAGTTAAATTTGCAGGCTGGAGATTGTGATCAGTTAGTACAGAACTACCATAATTTGTTTGAAAGCATTGGAGAAATTGGATATGTAGTATATAAAATTAAACTAAAAGAATACAGTGTACCAGTCGCTTCAGCACGTAGAAAATTGTCATTTAAGCTGCAGGTTAAGGTAAAACAGTAGTTAGACAGGATGGTAGATCAAGGGGTAATCCGTCAAGTTGTGGGACCAACAGAGCTGGTTAGTTCTTTGGTTATAGTACAAAAGCCTGATAAGTCTCTGAGGTTATGTTTAGACCCAGGTGATCTTAATAAATGTGTTGTGCGAGAACGGTTTAAATTGCCTACATTTGAGGAATTGATGTCTGGCATGCCTGGAGCTAAATTTTTTTCTGTCCTGAATGGAAGTAAGGGATTTTATGCAGTTCCCTTACATGAGGAAAGTTAACTACTTACTACATTTAATGCCAGTCAGTATGGTAGGTAGTGTTACCGGAGCGTGCCATATGGCCTTTCATCAGCAACTAAGGTTTTTCAAAAATGTTTTTCACAAATCTTTAGTGATTTACCAGGGGTGGTAGTGTACATGGATGATCTGGTTGTTGGAGGTAAGAGTGAATCTGAACATAATGACAGACTTAGAAGGGTTTTTGTGAGGGCTCATGAAAACAATGTTCGATTTAATGTTAAAAAATGTAAATTTTTGTTACAGGAGGTTACATATGTAGGGCATCTCTTAACTCAAAGTGATGTGAGGCCTGATCCTGAGAAAGTGAGAGCAATTGTTGATATGAAAGCTCCAACAAATAAAAAGGAATTGCACACTTTCTTAGGAATGGTCACGTATGTAGGGAAATTTGTTCCACACCTTTCTGAGATAACGTAGTCTCTTAGACAATTAGTTAGAAATGATGTAGATTTTGTATGGAGGGAGAATCAGGAAAGAGATTTTCAGAAAGTAAAATGGGCATTGTCTAGTGCCCCAGTACTTCAGTTTTTTGGTGTAGATAAACCAGTGGTGTTATCTGTAGACAGTAGTAGTTATGGCTTGGGCACTGTTTTGTTGCAAGGGGGTTTGCAGGTAGCGTATGCTTCTAAATCTTTAACGGAAAGCCAGAAAAGTTGGTCTCAAACTGAAAAAGAACTGCTTGCTGTGTTGTTTGGATGTGAAAAATTTGCACAATACATGTATGGAAATACTGTCCGTATAGAAAGTGATCACAAACCTTTGGAGAGTATTTTTGGAAAATTTATTAAGTGATACCTCTTAAGACTGCAGCGTCTAAGATTAATGTTGCAATCTTATGATATTGTCATTAAATATACTCCTGACAAACATTTGCTGCTACCGGATGCCTTGTCTCGATCTATTGATACCGCAATAATCTCCACAAACAAAGATGAAGTAGAGAAAGATTTTGATCTGCATGTTTGTCTAGTGGTCAATAATGTGTCATTTTCTGCAGCTAAACTAAGGCTATTCAAACAAGAAAGCTGTAAAGAAGCTGAAATTGAATTGTTTAAGTTATTTATTCAACAGGGATGGCCAGATGTTGTCAAAGTTCCTCCTAGTGTTCGATATTATTATGTTATCAGACAGGATTTGTTTGTAGTGGATAATTTACTGATGCGTGGTACTATTGTGGTGGTGCCAGAATCCCTGCGGAAAGAAATGATGGGGCTCATTCATTGCTGTCATTTAGGCAAAGAAAAGTGTAAACTGCGGGTGAAAGGTTTCTTGTTTTGGCCTCACGTAAATAAGGAAAATGACTATGTTGTTGGAAGTTGTACTATTTGTTCTCAGTTCCAACATACGCGACTAAGGGAACCATTAATGTTATGTGATGTTCCAGATCTACCATGGAAGGTATTGGGTGTTGACATGTTTCATTTTAAGGGCAGGGAGTAGCTTATTCTTGTAGATTTTTTCAGTAATGCGCCGTGTGCATATGGTAGGTTAATTAATTATTTTTAATAGCCATTAATCGTAAAGTAAAAACAACAGTCCCTGGAAAATAAACACAGAAAATGCCCACCAATAAAAACATAGAAGAAAACAGAAGGTGGCACATTAACAAACACACAAAAACCAGAGGAACCTGTTGTAAACAAAGTGGGAGCAATGCACGATTAAATAAATGCTGGGCTACCATATGCAACGGGCAAAGAAAAATAATTATTTAAATAAATAAATAGGCTTTCTCGCCATGACAAACAATGTACACCAGAGGAAAATATGAAAATATATTAAATGAGAACTCTGAAATTTGTGGTTGCTCAAAATTATTATTTAATTTTTGACTGCAATATTGAATATTTTGTTTTCATTTCCTTTTAAAATAAAATTCACAACATTATTGACATTGATGAATAGTCCATTAGTACTGAAATTGTACTGAAATTATAAAAAGCCCAAATCTTGCAGGAACAGTTAAATGAAAATAGTGAATTGATTATACAATTATTATTTTTCTTAAATTCACAATAAAATTATTGAAACAATAAATGCCCATTCTATAGGCTAAATAAATACTGTACGTCCGAATCAATGATGTAATAAATTAATAAAAACTAAATTACAAGTAAATTGGATACATCCGTTAGGCCTTATAAAATTTTAATTTGTTATTAAATTCAAATTAATTATTTAAAACTTACAAAATATTACATAGAAAGGTAAGTGTGACAGCTGTTAATTTATAGATTAAAATACAATACAAATTTAGTTGCGGCTTATCTGTTCAAAGTCCCGCAGTAGAAGAGTACAGTACGCTGGGATGACTTCATATTTCCCAGTTACAGCGGCGAAACAAAGAAGACGAAAAGGCGAAGAAAGGCCCCAAAATAGGCCAGAATGACTGGACATCTGTAGTTGAGACTACAGGACAGCTCGTGAATGGTCCAACACGCGAATACACCAAGACATGAATACGCCGGGTCGAGAATCGGCAGGGACGTGAATACCCCAAGACGAGAACCCTCGCTACACAGAAATTACCAAAAAATTAAAGAAGATGAAATTTTTAAATAGAACATAAAACCTCTCGTAGGAAAATTACTCACCAGACGAGGGCGAAGATAATCACTTGACGAAACAATAAATGAAACAACCACGATAAAATATTTTTAAAAATGTAGCACTACTGTTTTTTTACTACGGTACAATATAAATTTTGCTAAATTATAAAAAAGGTTAACTAATGGCAACTCAAGTGTCAAGATCTGCCAAAAAGGCAAGAACACCAAACACACTCATCTTGACGATACGGTGACGGCAAAGTGTTAAGAAATGCAACAGAAGAAGCTGCAGTAACGTTGAACCAAAGAGCATCAAAAATGGTTAGCAACAGTACCAACATCGGCAGAGTGTGCATTGAAGCATAGTAGCATGCAATAATCACGTGAACAGAATCACTAAACTGCATCGAAATCACGCGGTGAAATACATAAATCACGCACTGCAACGGCAGCAGCACGTGGCATGAAGAAGGAGGTACGACAGAACAACTGACAGCGGAATGTAAAGCTCAGCAGCTACTGTTCTGCTAAGAAAAAAACACGGTAGCGAGACTAGGGTCGGCTCGAAGTAATGTAGCAAGAAAGAATAGCTGTAATTCTGAAATATAGTTAACAAATTAAAATTACTCAATAACACCTATTATTGTTAATATAATATTAAACAAGTTCATTAACAGTGCAAAAAAAATTAATTAGCCAGAATTTAATAAATATAAAGTTTAAAAAATGTCATATGTATATTAAGTCGTGTCGTATTTGATACGGTACAGTAAGTACGTGGAAATCATGCCACTCGAAGATCAAAGTAGTAAGGCTGTCATAACCTTGCTAAAGGCAATGTTTGCCAGATTTGGTATCCTAGACCAGGTATACTCAGATAATGGACCCCATTACCCACAATCTAATGGTATGGTAGAAAGGCATATAGTACAAAGTTGCACAGTTTTGATGGAATTGAGGAATACACCAATAGATGCTAAAATATATAATTCTCCAAATGAGATATTGTTAGGATGTCCTGTAAAATAATTGCTACCATGTAGTGGAGTGTTAGACCGAAAAGTGAACATGAATATTGATTATTCTAAGATAAGATAAATAAAAGCTGGGAAATTCACAACAATCTTATAAACGTTTTTCTGACAAACATAGTCGACCGATAACTAAACCATTCTATGCAGGTCAACATGTATGGGTTAGACATCCTGATGGGTTGATGTGTCCAGTTACAATCTGGAAGGAAAGCGGTAAACCGAGATCATTTACTAACCAGCTACCGGAGGGTAGGGAGATAGTCAGGAATAGGAGCCAGATTTTTAATGCACCGGACATGTACATGGAAGAAGAGGAGGAGGAGGTTATGTAGAGCCCCCAGTTGACCAATGTGAGGACAGTCATGTAGTGAGGACAGTCTTGAAGTGAATCCAGATAATCTACCAGAACTCAATTCAGGGCCGGAGGAACAACAGTCTAGGTATGGTAGAATTTACCATAAGCCGAGCTATTTGAAAGATTATGTGTAAGCACTACCTAGTGTGGAGTATTTTTATTGTATTGTGTCATTTGTAATGTTATTAAGCTACCTGGTATGATTATGTGGTAAGATTAGTTGTCTTTTTGGGTAGTGATTGTATACTGTGAATCTAAATGTTGTGAGAAAAAAAGAGGACGTCAGAGGCTGTAATTTTGTGTTATGAGGTTGGTAATGCTGAGAGATGACGGACAGGCATAGAGTGGTAAGAGACACTCTGTTGGAGCCAGTTGTACATGTCCGTTGTATGTAATAGGTCAGGTGAATAGAGTTGTTGAAATAAATACGTATTGTGAATCAGGATATGAGGATGGCTTCTGATTTCAACAAATTCACCAAGTTACAGGGTGGTAGCCCAGATATTATTAGCACCTGTGTGTCATAAGTATATTTTTTCTCAAATTTGTGTTGCGAAAAGCTATATTTGAATGTACTTTATTTTGCAACTGTAATTATTTTTGTCACGAACATTACTTTAGTGTTCAATTCTTGGCTTCCTAAATGTCTCTATTTTTAATTTAGTTTTGTGGTACTTTATACACCATGTGCTCTTAATGTAGTTTTTAATTTCAGTTTTATAAATTATGACTTCCATGAGCTTTTAATTTATGTTTACTATCTTTAACTTGTGGCTCGGTGTTAAAGAGACTTTACTCATAATTGGGAAGACCTGGGTTCAAATCCTGGTTTGCTCATAATTATATAATTTTTCCAAGGTTTTCCAAAATTGCTCCATATGAATGCCAGGATAATTGATAACAAAGGCCACAGTCAATTCCATCCCCCAATTCCTGTCAGAGCCATTAACAACCTGGCTGTCAATGAGACATAAAACCCTAACTACATTTTTTTCCTTTAATACAGAAACATGCTGCTGGTACATAACAGTTAGTCAGTGTATGAGCAAGACTAATGTGGACTGTGATACACTTTAGTCTGCAGGCTCAGCTTTCTGCATGCAAGTCACAACTGTGCCATGACGATGGACGGGAACGCAGGCCTGTGTATAGACACAATCAGCAGCTTGAAGAGCTGAGAAATCTTCAGGATCGCCTGTCACAGGAGAAGGAGACATGGCAGCGAGAAAAGGATTTAGAGGAGAAGTACATCGAAGAAAAGAAATTAGAGTTACAGAGAATGCAGGTAATTTGTTTATTACAATATTTCTGTGCTGAGGATGTTCGTACTTTCCTAGTTCCTGGGCTGCTGAAGTTACATAAGTCTTAAGTTTTAAAAAAAAATTCTTATTTTTCAACTTGGAACTGGGAATTTTGTGGGTTACAAATGTTTGTCTTTCTTTAATGTGAAGCGTAATAAAATAATGTACTGTGTATATTGAAATTTGTGTATTTATAGTTTATCCTTCACTGACAATGATCATATCACTTCTTAATTGGTATAGTAATAAGTACATCAGTGTGTCGTGCAGGGCTACTTGGTGGGCCATGAAATTTCTGTACTGTTTACATTACGTGTGTAACTTAGGTAATGAATAATTGTAGTGTGTGTCCACACATAATTCCATTATGTTCTTCAGTATTTAGTGTCCCATATATATTAGAGGTGGGACAATTACATTTTTCTTACAATTCTCTAGTCTACTAAATTTTTCTCGATGCTTCAATTACCTTGGTCCTGAGTAATTATGAAAATTTTAAATTTTAAGTGACTGCTGTTCATTAAATAAATTAAACTGAATATGTTAACGATATGTAATGAGTTTATTTAAGTTATTTTTAGTTTGAATTCTGTACTTGTTACTCGTAATTGTTCGCAGACACTCATAAAATATAGTTAATCCACTTAGCTTTTAGTATTATTTTTGTCTAGCAGAGGTAGCAAGATATTGAAAATTAGGACATGTTAACGAGCTGTAAACAGAACTGTTTACAATATAGCCAAAGAGCAAAATCCCTGTTTGGATATATTATTCCTATAATTAAAAATGGATGTTTAATACATACAGGTAAAAATTAAAAAATTTTAGACATTGAAGACAAATTTGAGAAAGAAAACAGTTACATTTTTATAGCACGCTAAGAAACTTAAGTCATGCAAGAAATGTAACTAACTTAAAATTACACTATGCATATGGCACAACATAACTAACTTTAGTGTGTTTCCTTATTTTTATAATATAGGCAATGAACCCACTTTTATAATATAGGCAACGAACCGACGGATACTGGCATGCGTGATTAGGCACGGTGCATAGGCTGTAATAAAAACTTACGAGGTTAGTCTGGAGGAGAGTGAATCTTCAATTCGAGTTGTTTAAATACTGTAGTTCGAGTAAAATATACTTGCGTCCAAAAAGTGAACCAAGCTTATTGCTGGGATGCATTCATTTGCAACCTAACTAACCTCTGATGATCGATCGAGAATACCTACTTAACTCATTTGTTTGTGTCAAGTAGATGACAAGGCAACTTCAAAATTGTTGTATCTGGCAACGCTGTAATGCTAGTCAACCAAGTCGGCCGTCACTAGCACGCCAACTGTTCGTTGCTTACATTTTTTCTGAGTGAGCTTGCAGTTTCTTTGTGAACGCGTAATTTATTAAGTTTGTGACATTAAAAAACATTTTACGAAATTACGGTAGTGGGTTATTGGATTGCAATTACTGTATAAAACTTTCCGTCCCAACATTGAAAGTGCCACAGAGCTGTTCATATTTGTATGTTATGTAAGCGCCGTACAGGTGTCGTCTAAAATGTAATGTTAATCTTGGTAGTTAGGCCTAATTATTATGGTTTTAATTGTAATGTATTTTTTTTATGTGAATTTTATTTTATTATATTTTTTATTTTATTCCATATGAGTGCAATGTTTTTATTTTACATGCATTTTGTATGTTATTTTTGTCTCTTTGGTAACACGTCATTTCTTAGTGTGTGAGAACAAAGTGTATCACATTACACAAATTAAAAAAAGTGGTTTAATTTTAATGTTAATTGAATGAAATTGCAAGTATGTAATTATTAGTATATTTACCACATCAGTGGCCGACAAAAGTGATTTATTTAAGCGATGAATCGTCGACAATCTCGCTGAACACACTTGAATTCTTTTCACGACCATTCACTATCGCCACAACTAACACCAGACACCTGCAAGAAAAAACTCTTAGCTCTGTCACAGCTCTCATTTATACCCTTAATCTAAAGGTGTCATAAAAAGGTAACGTGAGCAGTACAATATATGTTGAACCCAATTAATCTTACTGCTTATGTTGCTCGCACCATAAATAACTGCAGCATGTAGGTGGCTGCTGCGATGCTACAAAAGGTAACACGAGACATACAGTGCACACGGAGGTCCTTTAGTTCAGCCGTCACTGTATCTTCTTACACTAACTGCATCACCATTTTATCTAATTATTGGCAGAGTTACCGTACTTTTATAACAGTGGCAGTTATTTTTGTGTAATATCCTCTTATTGATTCCTGCTTATAACGTTTTCCTGTCTGTAACACCTTTTTTTGCAGGTCTCTTTAAAAAATGTTACAACAGGGTTCAACTGTACTGTATAATTTGTGTAGTGTATTTATTACTTGTGCTGCTATCTATATTTATGCTAGCAAGTGGCAGAAAGAAACATAAAAATTTCTATGAAGAAAGAGTAACCAGGATATAAAAAGTGCTTACTTTACCATACATTTATAATAATGCAGGATTTTACATTGCATAATGCATGGTTTCACAAATTTGTGTAATGCCATATTGACATGCAAGTGAACTACAGAGAATGTACTGATGTGCTTGCAGGAACAGATTCGTGCTGAGCAGAGTGACATAGTGCAGCAGCGGGAGCAGTTGTACCGCAAGCTTGAAGTACTGACCAGCCAGGGCATCCTCATCAGTCCTAACATGCCGGTGGTGACCAGCTCTCCAATGAGTGAGGACATTGCCAGCCCCAGCGATGATCAGACCTCGTCTGGAGAATCTAGTGTACCATCTCCTCCTGCTCCTGAGAGCAGACGTAAACCCGATCCTAAGTGGAAGTCTATGAGCAGCAAGTCATCCCTGCCTCTAAACCTTTTAAGTGCCACTAACCAGCAGAAGGTTGCACAAAATATGAAGGTGAAGTAGCTTGGAATATGTCTGCATGCCTACCATTATGACTTATATAAGGGAGGGAGAGTTTAAAGGAGCAGGTTTTTAATTGCAATATCCAATTTAATTTTTATTATTATTATTATTATTATTACTATTATTACAATCCATCTCTCTATATACCGTATTTGCCGGCATATAGGACGACCCCGCATATAAGACGAGTCATGGTTTTGAAGGTACAAAATCTTGAAAAAAAGTAAATTACTAATTTTGAAATTCCCGACAGAAAAATATTTTTTTCCTATGCCTGAAACATTAAAAACTTAGTTTATATATTTTCAATGCATTTATTACCAGCATTTAAACATCATAATAGACAAATAAACGAATAACATTGGCTACTACCGCCCTCCGCGCGCCCAAGAGCCAAGGAAATGCACGGCAGCGGCCGGCGATATCGCCATTTCCCGGCAGGTATGCGCGACTTGGCAACGCCGGCCTAAGGCACGCCGCGCACTACATGGCATCGCCGGGCAACAACAGCTGCTTGCAAGGTCATCGCATTCCTGAGCGCTGTTTTCTGCCAGCCTAGCACTAGACGGTAGAGACATAAATGTGTGGTACGGTATCTAGATCCTCGTTTTTTCCGCCCGAGAGTCTTGTGCTTGCGAGACAAAGGATGAAAGCATGCGGACCTAGATCCTCATTTTCTCCGCCCGAGAGTTGTAGGCTGGCGAGACAAATTATCTCGGCACGCGCTCGCATCGATCGCCGCTTCGCTGCGAGGAAGTGTCCTTTATTATGAATGACGCTCATCAATATCTCATACCGTAAATTTTATTAAAATAAACGGGGCACGCGTTTTCATTTGTGACGAAAAACGCAATTTCTTGAAACATCGTACAACTCCACAGCTTACAGCTTAGCTTTCAAACGATTTTTGGCTACCAAAAATTTTTGCACCCTCATATAAGACGAGTAGCAATTTTAGAGGGTCAAAAATTTGTCTTATATGCCGGCAAATACGGGGGGGTGTGTGTGTGTGTGTGTGTGTGTGTGTGTGTGTGTGTGTGTGTGTGTGTGTGTGTGTGTGTGTGTGTGTGTGTGTGTGTGTGTGTGTGTGTGTGTGTGTGTGTGTGTGTGTGTGTGTGTGTATATATATATATATATATCCATCTATCTTACCATACATAATTTTTCTGTTACCTTAAATTAAGTCTCCTCTCAGGGAATCATTACAAATTTTTATGCCATGAAACAATAAACATGAAAATGTGACTGCTATGTTTCTTCTTTCAAATAATTGGTTTAATTACTTTGTTTGATCAGAGAATAACAGTTATTTCAGAAAAGTATATTAATATTAATGGCTACAAATTCCTGTGAATTTCTGTCTTATTGAGGTAATAGGCATCCCAACAATCCAGCACTGTGTTTATTGTAACGTTATATATGGCATATTTGAACCATGGTTCTGTGTTGCAAATGGATAATCCATCCTTATCTGATACATAGCTGTAAAATCACTTTAGACACCATTGGCGTATGTGGCAGTAAATCTTTGGAGGAAACAAGTACATATGTTCAGTGACCAATATGCCAGTCACATCTTTAAATCAGGCAAGTTGAGGTGTCTTCCCTCAGGAAAATTTTGATTTGAAGGTGCACAATGGAGGCTATAAGCAGTTTTCATATATAAATTTTGAATGGATATACCTTTGGTAGGAATATTAATATTTTTATTAGTTACAGTGTTTTTTATTTACAACTTTTTTCTTTAGATGCAACAGTCGAGCTCTTCCACCTCCTTCTGGATAATTTTTGGGGGGATGTGTTCTTCATGGCCTCTTCACTAGGCACGCCCATGCCAGACACATCTTGTATGTGTGAAATACACATTTACGTCACTTGCGACCTACATACAGCAAACTGTAAAAATCATTAATTTCAGGTTCATTTATATGCTAGTAAAACAGCTTACAAAGGTTGAATGGGCATTTAATAATAGACTATTTTGTAGAAAATTTGTATTGGTTTAATGTATGTAGCTTTGTTTTAATGCTGTTATGATGTGCTGAGGATGATTTATTCATTTAACTCTGTGTAGTAAATGTTAACAGCTAACATAACAAATAAACAGCATGGATTTCATGTGCTTAAACAGAAGTACACAAAGTATGAGACAGAGTACATACTGTAAACATTGTGGGCAGGCATGTGTAGGTTTGTGCTTCAGTATTGTGTATGCATCATATCTAGTGAGCAACTTGAGCAAGTGGCATGTTTGACAAGTTTTTAGTTGGTGTCTCATATGGTTTTGTAATTATAGTATGGTGTGTGGTTGGTACAGGTAAGGCAGCAGTTACCTTTGAAGCTTGCCAACAAATTGGGCAGCTCTAGCTCCACCTTACAGCAAATCTTGCCCTTGAAGCTGAGCCAGTCAACTGCCTCGGAGCAGCGTCGCAGCAGTAGCGGCAGCTCTGGCTACCAGCGTCTTGGGTCAGGCAGTTTCAGCCCACCCGGACCTGGCAGCTGTGCCACCGTACCACCTAGTCATGCCCGCACTGGAAGCAGTCCTGCCATGATGCAGAACGTGTCTCCACCTCCCGTTGGCGTAGGAAACAAAGCGGGACGCACCCACACGTATCCCAAGCTTCCAGACAAGTTCAGAGTGCAGTCACCCACCGCATCGTCGCCGCAACCATCGGAAGAAGAGGTGATCTTCTTCTGACGCCGACATTTCCGTAATGTGTTCATGGTTTTACCCCTTGTGAAGACTGTAATCTGCATTATCTTGCATAAAGTGTATGAACTGTTGTTGTTTTACTTGCCCGACAACATGTTTGCAGGTCGATATCGTAAGATTATATCCGCAGTTTTTCCGCAGGCCTTATAAAGAATAGTTGTGAAGTTCGTATGTTATGTGTAAACTGTACAGAGATAGCTGATTCATTTTTTTTTTCTTTGATTCAAAGAAACAGACTGATGAAATGACCATTTTGTATGCTGTACTAAATTGTTTCTTATATATATTTTTATTTAATATTGTATATACTTGATAGATATTTATTCTGTCCAGATATTTTCTCTCGTGTAGTAATTTTAAAGACTCTGTAACATGGCTGATTATTTTAGGAATGTTTGAAATGTGCGTTGCAGAATAGACTCTCTTATGCTGTATTACATATATGTTTTATGTCGTATACTGTCTTCCTCACTCAGTGCAAAAGTAAAATAGACGTTTTCTCAATCATTGTGACAATATTAGAGTTCTGTTCTCAAATGTTAACTTTGTCCCAGAGATTTCAATGGGTGTTGTTATAATTATTGCTTGGAGTTTCAGGAAGGTACTCCTCGTTACGAAATAATTGTTGACTTGTTCACTGAAGGCCTACTGTGAATGTCTTTCCATTTCTGTAGGTATAAAGTATTTTTGTAAAATTTCTAACTATTCTTTGACTGGTGTGTGTAAACTATTGCAATAATTTGTGTATTCATATGATATGATAGTGTATAAATTCTGTCACTTACACACACATACACACGTGCTTACACAACACTCATACTACACAAACACAATTGTGATTCTTTCTGTAGTTGAAAATTTTCATGTTGAGTATCTTTTAGTGTGCAGAGTCATATAGGTAATGGTTTAATTATACAGTGATGTATCAATGAACTGCCAAAGGCAATAACAAGCAATAATTGCTGTTCTTGTGAGTTTTTGTACCTGATACTTAAACCTGACCCATGTCATCTCTTTTTAATGTAATGTTTTAGGATGCAGTGTTGTGAATTACTGTATATGTTCTTTTCTGAACCTTGTATTTATGAAAGATTGCATCCGTAAAAAGAGAGGTATTTCTGTACAGACTATAATTTTTTATAAGTTGCTATTATATTTTGCTAACTTATATTAGAACATGTTATATCTTTGTGTATTACTAAATGCACTGGCTGCATACATGTGATATCTGTAACAGAAAATGTTTTGTAACCAAAATGCTCAATTTTTTGCTGCTTTTGTTATTAATTATATTTATGTAACTTATTTTGATCGGTTTTTAATGTTTGTCAAATCAAATTATGGTTCAATATTTTTTTATGATTTTCAGACATTCTTATTCAAATCCAATATTTATTGGTAGTTATATAAATGGTAGTTATATATTTGTAGCATATTTTGTCTCATAACTATTTAACTCCTGATAATGTTCTACTGTATCAACAAGTCTAGAAAATGTGGTATGTAGAGAGGAGTTTGCGAGGCTTTGAAAATTCAAAGTAGAGTAGAATCAAATCTTAAATAAGTTGCCGCATATTCACTTTGAGTACTTGACAGAGTTTTATCTTGGCATTTCGTTTTACATAAAGGTGCTCCTGCGGTCTGAGTGTGAACATTACACATCTCAAGTTTTGTTTAGTTGAGAAGCGATTTGCTCTGTGTTCACCGCATTCAGAATTGGACTGAGTATGAAAACCTTGTATTTCGTTACACCACTACAATTTTCGGATTTTGATGACGTAGCAGCGGTAGCGAACACAAATCTTGAGAACGTATGCACATTGTATGCGGTGAACACTACTTCTACATCATGGTATCCTCCACAAAGAAAATTAAAGAAAATGGTCAGTGATACAAAATACGTTAGCAGCAAATATTTACTGAATAAAACAATATAATTTAATTTTTGTGTAACAGGTATGTTTTTTGAGTCAAAATACATACAAAAATACTACAGAGAGCACAGCTCTGCCCTTTTAACTATCCCCAAGCATAAATCTGTGAAGTTAAATATCAGTTTAGGTTATGGAGACTGGAGGAATCGAAATATCCACTAATATAATGGTGCCATTGGCCGGCAGCTGAACTACGTAGTCTGTTGTTGCTTTTTTAGTAAACAGATGGCGCAAGGTGTACAAGATCAATATTTCAGACGCCAAAATAAAAACATCCTTAAAACGTTAAAATAATTTATTGTAATTCATATAACACTACGTATTTCAGTATTACAAATGCAACAGTAATTATAAAGCTGTACTTAAATTTGTCTCTTACACTTTGTAATACTAGTCAAGTTTACTGTACAGCCTTTAATAGGTAAATAAAATGGGTGCAATAGTTTCGTTGGAACAAAAACACTCGTTGCCATTAAATTTCATCACAAACTCTACAATTTATTTTGACAAAAATATGTAGATGTGCAAAATTGTGTTCCTTATTAAAATTGAATTCTCTAAGAGTTCACTAAACGTAGTAATGAGACAGGAAATAATATGAGAAATAATCGTTGCTGTGGCCAACATTTTAACAATTTTTTTAAACAAAATATCAATATACATATATGTGAAATACATGTACTTTACTAGCACAGAAGTCACCAAGAGTCGAAAAATGGTAGTGAAGAGACAGCAACCATAATAAGAAATCAGAATTTCATCACCCATTAGCTAAATACTAGCACCAATATAGTATTTGTTAGTTTCCGTAAACATTTACGTCATAGAGCTTCGTTGACCCAACGGCTCGGCAGAAACCTAGCGAAACATGCTCTGCAAAAGGGTTTGTACTCACTGTTTGCGTTAAGTGTTTTCTTAGCACTCGGCATGTATCGCAATGTCCTGGGCGAGTTCAGTACTCAGGGCACTGGGTGTTTTTTTTTATACTGGTTTTCCCGCATCTTCACAGTACAGTAGAATCCCATTACGTGTAACGTGATAATAGTTCTGAGTTTGGTCCTTGCTATAGTCATGTTTTTGCATACCTGAATTGGACTGATTTTGACTCCCGAAACTCAAACCTATGCCTAATATGGAAAGTAATGAGGTTTGGATGAGTATCAATCAGTAACATGACAAAGGAAAGGCCCACAAATGAGTGAAAGCTATGCCTTGTGAATGTGGAAACAGAGCTGTAATGTTTTCTCAAATAGAAAATGTGGACTACAGATGTGTATTTTAAGATACCGGTAGGCAGTAATACTTTGCGTGCTAGATATCAAGAATGTTCTTTTTAGACATCAGATGTGGGGTAAATGACTGCTTGTACTGGGTTTTGTTGTATTTGTTTACTTGCTGCCCAGCATGTCACAAGTGCCTGGTAGAAAAATGTAAACAACTTGGCAAGGTCACACATCTACTCTGTGACATTACCAAGCAGTCGAGTAGTCAAATTGGTTGATTTGTAATGCTGTGTGTACATTTAAGAAAGAAAACATGCCTATGTGTTTAATTAATGAAGAATACTTTGTAATTGTTCCTAAATTAGGTATGTGATGTTTCGCCACGTGCAACATGCTTCATTATTTCTCCCTTCTCACTTGCCTTACAGGGGCACACTATTGAGCTGTTTTTCCACCTCTGGCTGCCCAAGCTTGGAAACGTGGGCAGCAAATACATGTCTGGCAACAGCATCATCTTACTCTTTCACTCCCACACAAGCCCGGCAATGTTAGAAGTGGAAGGATATGTGAACACAAAGCGGACAGTATTTGCCCAAACAGTGAGGGAGGATTAAACACTGAGTGGAAACGGAAAAGATGAACAGCGTGACACATTCTGGACTATTCATGCATGAAGAGCTACTGGAAACACTATTATTACAAAAATTTGACAATTTACTGCACTCTGAATTGAGGGGAAAAAATACCCTTTTGGCAGAAACATGAGCTGTATGTCGCGTAGCCCAATTAGAGAAATACTTAAACCTAGCTGCATGTAAAGAGGAACATTCTTGCTTGGAATGGGTAGGGGTGAGTTTGAAAGATGGAAGTATGCTGCAAAGTCGCCACAACGACCAAAGGCTATAATGGTACAGGTAAATAGGGGAAGGAATGCTGGCTGGGGTGTTGTTGTTACAGCAGACAGATAAAATCATGCTTCACATGTTCACAAAACTGGCCACAAGCCTACGTCATGCAATGTTGCTGTACTTTTTTCTTCTGATAATCATTATTTTTCTTTAAAAGTTTTTTTTAGATTACAAGACTCAAAATGACATTGTTATAATTGAGTTCTCGCTATTGCTATGTTTGTTATAATGGGATTCTACTATACTCTAAAAAAAAAAAAATTTCACGGCTATGCAGTTTTAGTTAAATTGCCTTTTGTATAACAATTTTGTTAAGTAAAATTAAATATTACATATTTGCTGGCATACAGGACGACCCCACACATAAGATAAGTCATGGTTTTTGAAGCTACGAAATCTTGAAAAAAAAAAAAAAAGTAAATTATTAATTTTGATAGTCCTAGCAGAAAAATATTTTTTTCATTTGCCAGAAACACAAATATTAATTTAAATATTTTCAATGCATTTATTACCACTATAGAAACATCATAGGTGACACATAAACCAATAACGTTGGCTACTACTGTCCTCTGGGCACCCAAGAGCCAAGGAAATGCATGGTGGCAATAACACGTGTCCGGCGACATCATCAGTTGTCGGCCACAGTGTGCTACTTGGCAACACCGGAATGAGGCCCGCCACGCGCTACATGACAACGCCGGGCTGTAGCAGCTGCTTGCAAGGTCATCACATTCCTGTGCGCTGTTGTCGCCTGCCAAGCACTAGACACATGAATGTGTGGTATGGTACCTAGATCCTCGTTTTCTCCGTCCGACATTAATGTGCTGGCAAGACAAAGGATCTAGGCACATGCTCCAGTTGTATTGATCGTCAAGTGACGCACGCTTTGCAGCGAGGTAAAAGTGACCATGTCACGAATATGATGCTTATTAAAATTTAGAGCCGTAAATTTTATCAAAAAATGGGACACTTGTTTTCATTTGTGATGGAAAACACAATCCTTGAAACATCATACAACTCGACAGCTTACAGCTTAACTTTAAAACAATTTTTAGGTTACAAAAAAATTTTCACATCTTCATAAGACGAGTAGCAATTTTTGAAGGCCAAAAATATGTAACAATAGTTGTCTTATATGCCGGCAAATATGGTACGTAATTGAATTAAAAATGTTGTTGCCTTAAGAATTAAATTATGCCTCAGATGTACGGCCTTATCCGCGGACTTCGTATCTGCGGTTTTCACCAGCCGTGGTTGGAAATTGAGGGGAAGAAATTTAAAATAAATAAATATGAAATTCTTAAGAATTTGTATTTTCGCGCCTGCAGCGCACTACGTACTGCAAGAACTACTAGCGCCTCGCTTACAGTGCACGAGAGCAGCTAGTCTTGTGTTGTCAGCTCCTGATATCTACTTCGTTATGCAATGTGCTAGGTATGCGCGGTTATCGCTAGTATGATGCAGTACAGACGGAAGCTGCAAAGAAGCGATGCTGTGTTGAATGTGCAGGCGGTGGCGGTACTTCACTCGCATACATCCTGTCGCTCGCCGCACACTTTTAAAACTAAATTATTTGATATATCCCATGAGCCATGTTGCCTGCTTGCAAACTGCTTCCATGCAGAACACACACACTTGTATTTAATTACATTGTCTTGTTTGCCCGCTTGCCACTTGCACGTAGGGCACGACCTTGAAGTGCGTGTACAGTGTGCAATTATACACGATTCCGTAGCCTGCAGCGTAATGTTTCCTAAAAAGAAATACTGTAGTGAATTTTCAAAACCGAAGAGAGATCACTAAGTTCTTGACTGACAAAATGAAAATGCTACATTTAATAAAACACAATATGTATGTTGCACAAGTTGGCTGCCGGTACAGGGGGGAAAAAACGAGTATCACTTGTACGTCGTGAAATAAAGCACGACAAATAAGAAATGTTAGTACTGCACCGAAAACTGCAGAAAAAATAGCGCAAGTTAATTTTAGTGTAATCAGTGGTGTTGTATTAAAATGAAAACCGCTAAAACTTTGTCCTTATCCATGTTTACAGAGGTTTAAAATGTTTTTACGTGTGGGAAAAAAAATCGTTCTGGGTCTGTTTTAGTGTAATCAGTGATGCCGTATTATAAACGAAACTGCTAACATCTTTAAGGTGGCCGCATACCTCACGCTTCAAATGCGTTGCAGTGTGTTCCTAAACAGATTTTTTCTATGAAAATATTCCACGTGTGCCCATTGTGCGAACGTACGAAAAGAAAACAAACTTCAGACAAGGTCGGAACCTCATTGTTAAGACGTCGAGCTCATTAAAAAACACTTTTTCTAAGCCCTCCAACATGGCTAAAAACTGCATTTTCAGACTGACGTATTTCCGAATGTACTAACCGGATTATTCATTTATTCATATTATGTTTGTCTACAAAAAGAACATACACTCGAAACTATGCTTCTGTGTTTTCAAATATTTAACACGCTTGTTAGAAACATGATTTAGGGCCCTTTCAAAATTACTAAAAACAGGTTTTCTAGATGGCTATAACTTTGACAATATTACCTGAGTTTGTAAAGTGCAAAGCTAGGGACAAGCGTTGGTCTATACTTCACGCTGTTCAAAAATAAAATGTCACCGCTTAAAAGTCCTGTACGAAAACGACTACAAGAAAAACCTTGCACGTCAGTTTGGCACACTGTGAATAGAAGCGTGAGACACTGGCTCTTATCGCTACGGTGTTCCCACGCGTTAAAGGTGGAAATTCAACACTGGCAAAGACTCCACTTAATTACGGTCAAAATATTTTATGTTTGTAATCCTATTCTTTTTCCGTAATTTATATGCATGTCATACAAGCAAAAAATATTTACAGACAATTGCAAAATATTCAAGCCTATGTAGTCGTAGTTGTGCTTGTTGCACTGTTATTTTATACGTTTGGTTGACACAAATAAAGTAAGCATTACACACGAGAAACAGTGCTATCAAATATAATTTTATTAACTCTTGTGGCGATACTCCCTCTCTTCGCACAGCGCATGTACTTGGCAGTGTAGGGTGGAGAGATAGCGTGGCGCATCAGCCAGACCACCTGGCTCGCGGCGCACTGTTGCCAAGTCTTTGCGTCCTTGCAGTGTGGTTGCCGTTGTATTAACGTGCCGCATTGCACACATGATGTAGCATTTTTACGATATTTAAATGTGGGACACTTATTGAATGTATTAAAGCTGTGTACCTCACACAAATATAGTAATACGTGTATTTAGGGGTTAATATTTTTTATATAAAATGCATACTATGGTTTATGTAGGTTATTAAGGTGTCTTGAATATATGCGGTATATTGCTCAACATTGCTTGTGATATTTACTGTCTGCAATGGTGATGGTGAAGGCTTGCTACACGGCAGGCGAGGCAAATGCTCCACGGTAATGTATGCTATTAAGATGAAAGAAAATTATTTAGGTTCACGCTAATGTGGAGCAACTCAGCATCATCTGGTTCATGTTGGGCACATCCCATCGGGTCTGCACAAGCAGTACGCCTACAAGGCTCAGAGCATGGCTGATGGTAATGCTGTTGTAGTGTATTTACTGCTCAAGAGCTACAGTAGGATTGTAAAAGGCATCATACTTATATTTTCATTTTAATAAATTCTTATATTTTCATTTTAATAAATTCTTCCAGGAGTCTGTAATGCGTGATCAACACTATTTTTCTGGATCTCGTTTCTCCAAAGCTTGATTTGTTTTGTGACCCGTACCCCAACTTTTCTGTTTTATTTTTGAGAGAAATTATTGGGTGGTACATACATGGCCTGTCGTAAATATGGTATTTGCTGTCATAAATTACTATAATTACAGCACAAACGTCGACTTCAGTACAGTTGCACATTATTCTAAATTCTTACAACTTGTGACTGAAACAATATAAATGTTTAGAGATTATATGTACTTGGGTTTTCAAAAAAAAAAAAAAAAAAAAGCATCATTTCATAACATAAACAGTACGGAAGACGTGCCACATTGAACTGCAATTGCTTTAAACTGGATACATCTTGTGCCAGTAAAAAAATATTTTTCTATGCTGATTAGTGAAAGTTTTTTTTTCTTGAGGATTTCAAATTAATTTTTTTTAAATAGTCAGCCATTATCTTGTTTCCCTTCACCAAATGTCCAATGAATGAATATTTTTTTGACAGTGCCATTACCCATGCTGGTACAAAGTACCTACCTGCAGCACACCAGTCATGTGTGGTTTAAATACTAGGTAAATAACAAGTATCCATTGTTTAATTGCTGTTACAAATTGAATTTTTATCAGTTATCCTTTTTTGACGTAATTTTAATATTACATTTTTTTTTAGAATGAGCATACAGTATAAAATTGTGAACAACAACAAAAACTTGCTCATCAGTCTACCTGATTACAACTCACCAAGCACTCTACAGATTTTACCCACATAAAAAGTTCTTACTTGGGAAGTTTTCACAAATAATAAGTTTGAAAAACTTTTACCATGTGTATGAATTCAATGGTAATTTGGCACTTATTAAGAAGTTTTCCTGGCTTATAAGATTAAATTTTTTGTTAGTCATAAACTTCATATAGGCCATTCGGAATAAACTGAGCACTAAAGATTTAACCTTTGAAAAAAATCACTAGCCGTTACTGCATATACATCACCACTAACAAGAGTTACTTTACTGCTTGTATGGTTGGTAGCGATTTATTGTACGTAGTTCTGTGTATTTTCCTATTTGAATACAACATTAGTGAAAGAACATC
>PNEQ01077844.1:52250-75349 GCA_003012365.1 Medauroidea extradentata
CCCCCCCCCCCCCCTCCCTCACCATTGGCTTCTTTCCTTTCCTCACCCCGTCCCCCACAAGATCCAGGACACCACATCCTCTCCCAACAATTCATTTGTTCAACCCACGCCACGCCATTCTCTTCTTCTTCCAAGTCGCCCAGGAAAAGTACGACGACACGCCGTAGGGCAAACTATGCTCACTGTGGGGCCCCGCCATGTGCTGCGTTGTCAAGTCGTCCACATCTTGCACGACGTTGCGTCATTTTACGAACACGTGAAACACTCATTTTCTGAGAGAAATACCGTATTTACTCACGTATATCGCACACTTTTTAAATCAAATTTTTGAACAGTAAAAGGAGGTGCGAAATATACGCGATGCTCTGAAATTTTTTTTTTTTTGTGTTAAAAATGATTTATTACAACTTCAAAAATCATCTGAGAAGAACATTATAATATACGTAGGACACTTAAAGTACTTTACAATAGGTAAAATTATGTACGTAAATAAGCTACAGCCCCAAGGTCACTACCTGTCACATGCCGCAGCGCTGTGACATCTGCCGGCCGCTGCTTTTGCATCAGTGCTGTGCGCTCGGGCGCATGGCTCGTGTTTCGGCACCCCAGCACGTGGAGGATTGCACACGTTTAGAATAGCAACACGAAAAAAAAACTTTGTATGGTAAGTTAAATAAAACTTCCACTAAAAAAAAAAAAAAAAAAAAAAAAAAAAAAAAAAAAAAAAAAAAAAAAAAAAAAAAAAAAAAAAAAAAAAAAAAAAGTTTGTACAATAATATGACAAATTAAAAATTGTTACTGCAACGTACGGAAAATAAATAGGCAATATGAAATAAAATAAAATTGTACACTGAACGCACGTGTGCTAGACGAAGCACTTCTAGTGCAGCCTTCTTTTTACGCCAGTATCTGATGTGGCTGTCTTCAACAGAAAAGTGGCAAGCAGAAGCACAATTCCCGTGTTCTTCTGCATATGCTGTTGCCTTCAGCTTGAAGGTGGCAGTGTACATAGTTAGCGCACTTGCCCATTTTTACGTAATTAAATACGGAAAAAAAAAGTGCAGTGGTTACGGATACCGTATAGTAAGCTGACTAGTGACTTCACAAGTACTGTTGTTCGGTGTAGGTGGGTGCGGGAGGGGGAATGAGCTGGCTAGAATTGGCTAGGGATGGCGTGCTAGCAGGCAAACGAAGCCGAGAGAGCATGCCAAAGGTTACTGAACCTAGCCTACCAGACAGAAGCCACTTCCCTCCCGCCTTCTACCATCCTTCCCCCCCCCCCTCACACACTACCATCAGGCCTTCAGCCGTCCTTCCCCCTTCACACACGTCAGCAAGCCGATGACAACAGCCAGCCGGCCTGTCTAAAAATAGCTTGTTGACCCACAGGCACAGAGCGCGTACACACACACAGACAGCACGCCACACGTGTTGTTTCGACAGCGTCTAGCGGCACATCACAGCAAATCTCATCACCCGCGACGCGAAAAAACCACTGCGCAATATATGGGAATTTTTTTAAAATCTGAATACATTGTTGAAAAGTCTGGATGCGCAATATACGTGATGGCGTAATATGTGCGAATAAATACGGTAATACCTTTTCTCTTTGTTTTTGAGGGAAATTACGACAGTGTAAGCCACACAATATACCGGGAAACTGGCGACGGCAATAAAAATTATCGTTGGCAATAAAAATTATCGTTATATGCCATACTCGTTACAATGGACTTTTACTGTATTTCCAACCACCCGGATTATCTATGAAACATTTTTAAAAATGTACATTACAAGTTTAAGCAATCAAATTTCCACAAATAAGAATGCATGTTATCAGTAAAAAGAATACTCTGTGTGAGGTTACTATAAAGTGGTTGTAGCATGAAATATGTAGCAATATTTTTAAAAATGTAAAGGACATAAACATGTGCAACGTAGCATGTTGGATTATCTGCAGCTTTGGAGTTTTTCCTTCAATTAGCATGGATAATGTGTAGACACTGTAAGTAAGTTTGCAAAGTCGTTTGGGGAGAATGTGTCTTTCAGATTCGTGTACACACGTGTTACGTTCATTTACTATTTATTAAACCATACAATAGTAACCTGCATGGAAACACAATAGCCCATATACTTTCTTGCAAGGTTTACAACAGGCCTCTCACTGGAACAGCAGTCGACAAACAATCGTTTGAGAAAACATGGCCACGGGTCTTTGCAACTGCAAAGTTTCAGGAGCTCTAATGATCCATAAAAACAAGTTGTCAAATAGAATTTGTGCGTCATGGTGTATGGGTGTGGAAGTATAGCAGCTGATACACGCTTGCTTGCACAGTAACTTTTTAATTGTTATACAATTTTTGCATTATACAGTAGAATCCCGTCATAGCGAACACGAAAATAGTGAAAACTCGGTTATAGCGAAGTCTTTTTGAGAAACCGTCAAAAAATCGCAAAAAAAAAAAATTCCATAAAAAATGTGAATTTTAAGAGTAGAAACATGTATGGTGAGTCGTGTGAAGCACGCTTGCAGGGAGATTCGTGACCATGTGAAGCAGCTTGCGGCGATGTATGTGACCTTGTGAAGTGAGTAGGTATTTGTTATCTTGACAGCCAGATGTATAGATTACTTCCACCCCTCGCGCCAATAACCATCAACCCTTCCCCCTATCCCATGCCAGCCCACTGCCGCTGGCACTGTCACGGGAGTCATGCTTCTGCCTGGACATCTCGCTTCCCTCCCCAAAGTACGCGTTGTTCTAAAAATAGAATTGTGCCCTTTATTTTCCCCACCCCTTTTCAACCCAGGTCCGTTGGCTAGGTTTCCGTAGTTATTATTGTGCTTTCAACCGTGTGTAGTGTCGTATACAGCTTGCTTTTCTGATTTTATCAGATGACGACACGGCTATTTGTAACAAGAATTGCGTGTTCTGATTGAATAACAGCGGACATATGCTGTTTCTTCACTACGAATAATTGCCACCGGCTGTGCTATACCTGTCACACACACACCATGCATACAGAAGAAATGCCTCTGGGAGATAAGATAGCGCTGTCTCTTTCCCTCGCACATGCATCCACACAACTACTCGTGCTTATCTCTGCTTAGCTTGCTACAGCTCATATTTTACTCCGTAGAAATTCAGCTTTTTGAGATAAGCAGCAAGGTCAGCGAGAAGCAATAAATCCTTACGGGCTGGCCGTTGCACATTACTAAAGTATCGTACACACCGTCAGGAAGAGCGTGGGAACAAGAGTAAGTCACTTTTTTATTTGTCTTGGAACGAGTCTGTTTGGACAGCTGAAGGAGAAAAAAGAAAAAGAAAAAGTAAACAAAAATCATGGGTGGTGGGCCGTGTGTGAAAACGAGCATGTCTAGCTTTAGCATTGCTTTTCAACAAACTGTCTATCTAGATTTGGTAAAGCTCACGTAGGTCAGACATGTTTTCTGTCGGCACACTGCCAGAATAAAATCACAAACTTGTGACCTTGCTCAAAGTCAATGCGTACACATGTGCGCACTTCTGTTCTACTAATTGGCTTCGAACTTAACTGTGCCGCCGCTGAACACAGTTCACTACTAGTGCGCAAAAATAAAGAAACTACCAATGTTGGCGTCGCTTATTTTTGCTGGCAGATAACACTAGCATTACCTGCCCAACGAACAAGTAAACTGTTACATTCACCCGTCCAAGCTGACTTATATGTGTCTCCGGCAAGCGCACAAATTATTCGACGCGTGCCACAGTGTGAAAGTGAACACATGATATGCTAAAATAAATCAATAAATTGCTACACTCGGTAAACTGATTACATTGGTCTGCAGCGGCCGGCAGTGTAATCATGTTGACTGCCGGCACGTGTATGTACTCTTGCTGCACGGCGGGACACCATTGAGGCGGTCCGGTGATTGATAGCCATACTTACATGACGTGGCGGAGTTTTTGGCCCGTTTGGACTTAAGCGAATAGTTGCACCCATACTTGTTGGGTATCATTGTAACCAGCATGCTTACCTGTTAAAATAAACCTATATTTCCTTAAAATAACGTACTACTTTGTAATTAAATAAGATTATAGGCAATTTAAATGCAATTTTTGGGTTTAGGAGTCAGAATCGGTAAAATTTGGCTATAGCGAAGACACGGCTATAGCGAAGTTCGAACCCAGAACCATGACATTTCGCTATAACGAGACTCTACTGTACTTTGAAATAGAAACATATTTTACCCATTTTTCTGTATAAAATGTGTAAACTGAAAGTGTAATGGAGAACACTGAGCAAGCAAAACTGTGTCTAGTTGTAGTTGAGAAACATAATTTTATTTGCAACATGTAACACTGAGCTCTTCTACTCGACAGTAGACATAGGCAACAATTTTCAGTTCCTATCTCGTGCACTACTAATAGAAAATTAATTTTTAGGGTTTTTGAAAAGAAAACAGGATTTGAAGTCATATAAATTTAGTAGATTTGTACTGATATTTATGGGAGGTTATAAACCAACCGTACTCTTGCCACATATTTCCACAAGGAAGTTTCCCATCCAAGATGGTATCATTGAGTTCAAAGAAAAGTTAATTCGTAGGTACAAATTTACGAATATCTCACCACCCGATGCCCTAAATTGTTTCCCACACCAGCTGAAAAGAATTTGCATAGATTAATTTAAAGTTTATAAAAGTCTGAAAGAGAGGTTAAGTTTGAAAGAAGGTGAAACCATGGGCGCTGCCAGTACAGGCTAAATTGCCATGCTCTCTGTCATATTTTTAATCTTGCGATTTCTCACTGCCACCTGTTTCGCCAAAAGCTTGACTTAAACACTGGTGGGATAAGAGAATGCCCCCAACTTTTTCCACAGGCTGATAGTCACACCATCTCGCCTCGTCCAATCAGGACATTGTGTGGCTCAGCAATAGCCATTCTCACAAAAAAAAAAAGTAACCAAAAAATATACTCCCCAACTGTGGAAATGGAAACTTAAGAGTTTTAATTTAATTCAGTACTCCTAAAACTTTCTAGAACAGTCGAGAAGTTTCTACATCCACTTTCTTTAACAACAAAACATTAACAAGCATTAAAACCTCTAAATATAATCAAAAACCATCTTACTACTACTTAAATGACTCTTACAATAAGTTGGAAAAGAAATAGTATTAACATTATCATCAAACATACGAGAAATATCTAAATAATTTCAATGTTACAATCGTCACAGTTTGTTTATTGTTGGAACACAGAGCAAATGGGTGGGCAAGTATACGATATTGACGTTCAACCTGACCTAGAATCAAACAGATCAGCAATAATTTTTTTAATAAATTCTTTGGCAGTGACAGAACATGTTAAGTTGTGAAAACATTGACTTTTTTCTCATATAAAACATACGTCGAAGCTATCTGTAGTATTTTCAGATGCAGGCAGACACGAAATTAGCAGTAGAGGTACATAAATTGTGATTTATTGACAGCAGCAGAATAATGTGATGGGTGGAAGTGTTGACATTTCTTCCAAATGAAAATACAGTATTTTGTTTATTGTGGTAGTTGCATTTTTAGAAAAGGCAGTACCACCATATAATTAATGGTTTTAAATAAAACTCTGTAATCCTTTGTATACACAGTTTATGCAAGCGCTTTATAATGTATATTTTTAAGGGATTTTCCTTACAATATTTTCTGGAAATAATGACATGGGTTTAGGAATGTTGGAAGTGGAACCGAAGTACCTGCATAAACACCTACCATAAATATTGCTTTATAGAAAAAGTTTTAATGAACTCTTTTTGACTCTGTAACTTAAAAAAAATTCGAAACCATCTTCCTATTATATTTTGAGGTAATTGGAGCTTGTTGGATATTGATATTGTAGTGTACCTATTTCAATATAAAATTTTTTACAGAACATTAACAGATGTATCCTTGTTGGACAGTTATTTATGATTTTAATTAAAGGTGTTTTTCTGTTAGTAGCACAAGAATCTGAAGTATGTTTTTACTGAATTTATATATCATAAAATAATCATGAATTCATTATGTGCTGCAAGCTGCTTGTGTACTGCAAATTTCCATTTTTTCCCCTTCAAAGTACAGTATCCAAACTGATGTTAATTTGCTTAGCAGAAATTAAATTTATATATGTGTGTGCACATGTGTGTGTGTGCGTGCATGTGTGCGTGCATGCATGCATGTCTCAGGAAGTAGTGTCAAGCTGAAGCAGGGAGATACAGGGCCTCAAGTTCAGAAACGCCCCCATGTATATAATCCGCTTGTTGATAGTTTAGGAGTTAAGCATTTTTTCCTCTTTATTGCACGGGCAGTCTTGACAGGGAGTACTTGTTATTCACATAAATAACTGTGACAGACACTTGAATGTTTGTGTTAAAATAGGAGACAGACCGGTCAATCTTGTGTTGTGATATTTACATACATACCAGTGTCGTAGCATCACGTCAATAAAATTATCTGATGACAAACATTATCTGAAAGATACTGTGAACTTAATGTTTCGAAACATTTGAAGAAATAAATGTTACATCAAACGTGTATCGTACGAAAGTCAAAAACTGTCTCATTTTATCGACTACGTACTGTGAAAACTTTATTGCCTTCATTTAATGATTTTGTAGTAAAAATTGTAATTGCAGTGTAGTATGTGCAAAAGTTGGATTACTTGGGTAGTAGAAAATTGGATGAAACACATTAAAATTGACAAGACATGTGTTTATTAAACTGTTCTTGGAAATTAGATTCTCTTGTCAAGTATGGGTTTACGATAAAATATATATTTTCTTTTCTCTCTCTCTCCTGCTATCTATAGTTCGAATTGCTTGGTTATGACAAGTTTTTCTTTCTGATCAGGTGTAGATTTGTCTGTGTACAGTACGATGTTGATGCATGCATAAAGCTATGGGACAGAAAATTTAATAACTAAGCATCTTTTTAAAATAATTCATATGTATTTAATTATTTTCTGATAAATTTTACTGTCATATCTTCCTGAACATTAGCGATAGGTAAGATATGATAATTGAATACTTATTTTTTTTTTTTCCGTTATAAAATATCTGTCTGTATTTTGTATTGGAGACTTAGGTTTCTGCTCTACTTTGGACTGTTAAGGTGATTGACATAAATAATAAGGGGCCAGTCATCAACAATTGTGTGTGTGTGTTCATTTCTTGTGACGGTGTTAAGAACTATGACCACACAGTTCTTATTATTTAAACTTTTGTAATTTAAATCTCTGTGTGTGTACCAAATCCTTCCACATTTCTCTCTCTTTCTCTCTGTACACAATGTTATAAAACTTGAAGCCTCTAAAATTTTTAGATTATTTCATTATTTGTTTTTACAATATAGTGGTTCTTTAGGGCATCCTGTGAGACAGTTTTTATCTTGTATAAAAAGTTGGTCCTCTTTTTGTGTACAATGAGTTGATAAAAGTAATCCAGTGAATAAAATGCTGAATTTTTAGTAGTGTTGGGTGAAGTTTAATTCTGACATGTTTCTCCTTAATGTAATGAAAATACCTTTGTTAATCATTGTTCTCAAAATGTTCTGTGCATACTGATATTAAGGGAACTGCACAGTCACATTGAGTAAAATCTAAGGACACTCTGAGTTAAGGAATTTTCATTGTAGAGAAGAAAAAAAGAGTGAAACAGAAGGAAAAACTGAGGATTTTCTTAAGGGGGCTTTATGCCTTTCTTAAGATTTCCCCAAGCTGCATATCAATCATAGTGGTCTTAAGTGGTTAGAATTCCACATGTGGAAGAATAATATTCTTACTTTGAATGTGTTGGTTAGGTTTTTGAAGAAGAACATGATGAGGATGTAAAGGAACGAGCTCACTGGTCGCAATATCTACGATATATTTTATGTTTGTTGCAGTGATGTGTTTTAAATGTTGCGTTTGTTTTCAATGGTTACAAAACTATGTTGTAAACAAAAGAAACAACAAATTTTTTCTATTTTCACCTTGTATTTTGCCAACTTTGCAACATACTAAACACGAAATATAACTTATCAAACCACAGTCCTGTTAATTTTATCCATTATACATAAATAGAGGCACGAGTATTTCGCATATTCATCTGGCGACAGCCTAGACTTCTCAGTTCTATATGTGTACCAGCTGAAGCAGAATATCCATTGGCTTATAACAGTACAAACGTGTAGCACATGATATCTCCACGACTTGTTTCCTTATTTATAACTGGCTTGCAGTTGTCAAATGTGTGTTACAACAGCTCTCGTCTAATCACAGGAGTGAAGTATACGTTATTGACGTTCAACCTGACCTAGAATCAATACGCGAAATAATTGTGCCTCTAGTACATTTTTATTAGATTAACACTTTGGTGAATAAAACGAAATTGTTCTTACCATGTGTGGTAACAATCCATCTTAACTGAGACATCGCAATATATTAATTGTGCAATGCATAAGAAAAATCCTCAGATTTTACTCAAGTGCTCCTAAGTTTAACTTTTACCTCAAGGATTTCCTTACGGGTCTGTGAAATTGACCCTGGTTGTATTTAAAATTATTCTCAGTGCTATTATTTTTTAACTTTCATACTGAATTTTTGAGGCTAGAAAAATAATGAGTAGGTAGCGTCTCTGTTTTTTTTTTTTCTTCCTTCCTTCCTCCCTCCTGTATACTGTATGTCTCAAAACAGTTTTTGGTAGTTGGAATTTCATTTGTGTGTTATTGCAGTCAACTCTTGATTTTACGACTCCAGGAATAACTAACTTTTTTGCAGGAACTGTGGAAAATTGGAAAATATTGCTTTAAAAAAATCTAAAAAAATATTGTATTTATTATGGCCACACGTGGTTGCAGCCCTTTTCTAGAAAACTGTACTGCAGCACACTGTGTGTTTGTTCTAAAAATATACGTTGCTGCCCCTTCCTCCCGTGCGACGGCTAGCCGGCGGCACGCCCGCCTCTTCCCATCCCCAGGCCTTCCACTCCAATAGAGCCGTTCACTCACCTTTTTTTCATAACGTGTGTGCAGTGTGCCGTAACTTTTTTACCCCTGTGATTTCTCGTACCCTTAAATATGGTAGTTTTTCTTTGTGTCTGTGAATTACTATTTTGATCTGTGCTCTGTTTTTTTGACTTCTCGTGATTTCATAATGTTTTAAAGACTCATGCTTTGATTTTTTTTGGATTTTGATTTGTTAATGTTTTGGTTTGTGTTTATGAAGTACGAGATCATCCATGAAGTGGACAAAAACATGTTCACAAAGACAGAAATTGTGCGGCAGCATGGCATTCCGAAGTTGTTTATTAACAATGATCAACATATTGACGTTTGTAATTCTTTACTTTTAGTGAACAAACTGAAACCGAGTATCAAATCCCTCTCCATGCACATTATTTCTGCTGAGCAAGCATCAGGAGCTGTGACTAGGTAGTGGTCAAAAGTGGCACAAGTGACATAGTTTAGACACGTTGTGTATGTTGTATTTGAACTAACCAGTTTCCAGATAGGTCCTTGCGGATACAAATTATGATATGTGTGTGTGTGGTCGCTCTATGCTGTAATGTGAACTTAGACAAGGTCCCAGGAGGCAAACAACTTTATCAAAATGTATATTGTGCCAGCTAGAATTACAGACACAGTTGCCAGCAAAGTTTGTACCTAATAACGTGTCGACGAAAAGTCTTGGATGTCCACCAGGACATACATTCATTCAAAACGTATGTGCCTACTGAAATAAATTGCTATTTAAATCAAAAACATTGTGATAGTACCCTGTAAATAGTTTCGAAACATCAACATTGCTGGCATTTAGTTTACGTTGCCAGCAATATTTATGTTTCATTACCATGAATTCATTCTTAATGTTGAGCTACAGAAAGGTCTTATATGAAATTCCAGTTTTATCTGTTTATTAAAAATATGTCACTATTGAAAAATATTTCTATTTCAATAAACTTTATTACGTTATTCTTGCAAATACTAACTTCCAAAAATTATTGTTGTGACTGTGAAATATATTTTGCTTCATGTTGAGCCAAAAGAAGGTCGTATATCTGCTTCCAGAGTATCTGTTTATTCAAAATACGTCACTCTCTTGAAAAATATTACTGTTTCAGTAATCTTTATTGCGGCATTCTTGCAAATAATATCCTAAAATGGACGTTGTGGACGCAAGAATTTATGTTACCGGCAACGTTTATGATTTATATTGAACTAAATAACGGTCTTAGATCCACTTCAATGACACCTTCAACAATAATGTGTTTACTTTTCGAATTAAATGTGTACCATTTTATTTTAAAAAAAAAAAAATTGTGTGTTAAAGACGAGAGAACGCCGATTCAATGATAAAAAAGATAAATTTTAAAATTTTTTATTTTGGGGATTGCAGAAAATTGGTCAAAATTCTAATAATGACCCCTCCGAAATAACGACCCTATTCTCAGAAACGGCGAAGAGTCGTTGAATCGGATTTGATTGTATTTGTATCGGTTGTGCCTGTTGTTCTCGATGACCATTTCTCAATGTACAGTACAGTTCACTAATTTTTTATGCATCAATAAGATGAGGGAGATTCCACAACAGCTGCTATGTGCCACGGAAAATTCTTTTTACACTTTTTGGATATATACTGTGTTTTAAAACTGAAACAAAAATTCTTAAAAGAGCGCAAAGAGACTTTCGTTGGATGAAACAGAAATTGACAGTTATTATTGTTTGTACAGTGAACCCTCGATAACTCGGACCTCGATGTCCTGGACTTCGGATAACTCGGACAGAATTTTTTAAAAAATGTTAATAATTTTTAATTAATTATTTCTTGGTTAAAAGACATAAAAAATCGTTTCTGCTGGATTTTAATTCATCACAAATAGTATTAAACTTTATAACGTAGTCGTCCATCGCTACTTAGCCCTTAATAATCCCACATTAAATATCTGGCAAATTCCGTGTGATAAAATGTTGCTAGCGAGGCGTGCGACGCGCGAGTAAAGATGCAACGCAGCAGGCCGACCTCTCACTTCTTTACCTTTCCTCCCTCTTCGTCCTGCGAGCCAGGCACGTACCTGTGTCGTAAACAAACATTTCAGTGTGGTGCTTGTAAATGACGGTAACTACCGGTTACAATGAAACATAAACTGAAAATTTTGTTCCGGTATGTGAAATGAATTCAGGACTGCAAAACAAATTGTTCCGGACATTAAAGAAAAATTAAAAATCAGTGCTTCACATTGCGATGTAGAAAAATTGGTGAGAGGGTTTTACGCCCCTTTAACAATAATGTTTTCAAGAGCCAATGTGGGTGGTGAAAGAACAACACAACATCCATGCCCAAGCCGGACACGATGAGTCACGCTCGCTTGTTGATGATGCTCTGTTGATAACATAACGGCATCTGGAGAGTTGTAACGTTTTAAGCGTGAATCGGATTTGTTTATAAACTACTTAACGGGAAATAATAGCGTACATGTAACGGACCGTAAAATGTAAACGTCTTATGCGGGATAATTTTAAACGATTTTCATTGAGTGACGCACATGAATGGATTAACAAGATTTTGTAGTCTTAATTTTTCCATGTTTACTATACACCGACAAAATCTTTTTCTTTATTTTAGAAGAAATGGTCATGTTATGAACGAGTAAATATAGAAAAAAAAAGTACATTTGTTATTTTCCACACCAAAAAAATTTAGAAGGTAATTTTTTTTAAAAACCCTTAATGGCCGCACCCCATTTTTGGGCCTAAAATTTGGTCAAAAACATGCGGCGATTACGCGAGTAAATACGGTAACTCTGCAGAACATTATTAAAATTGTATTGCTTTATAATATGACAAATTGTTTATAAGAAAAAAGCTGTAAATTATGTGTTCTATGATGCAATTTACATACATAAAATTATATTTTAATATTAGTAGTGCTAAAATGTGTTTACAGATGTACAGTGACCCAGAAGGATTGTTAATTACAGGACCGTTTTAATTCATGCATACGGGGAAAATTACTTTTGTACCTTTGTAACTTTGTAGGAGGGTAGAGTAACTATCAGGCTAGCAGCTGGCTGCTGCCCCTACGCTGTGACATACAAACGTAAGGTATTTTTCTGTGTAAACATCTTGTGTGAGATGCATGTGGTCATGTGCGGTGTTTGTATTGCATGAGACTGTACCGGTTGACCTTGACTACTTCCGCTCGCAACCTCCCTAGCTTATCTCCAATGATCATTTCTTATCTCACTCACACGTGCACGCACATTGGCTGTTGCTAGCCAGACGAAAACTTTTATGTGATAGAAGGGTGCCTTGATGCCAGCTTCTAGCAAGAGAGAAAAAAAAAGGATCAGCCAGAAGTAGCAGCATAAAAAAATAAAGATCTGACTGCCCACATTGTTTGACATTCTTTTATAGTCCTCTCATGTTAGCGTTAATTTTCCCACTGCATGGCGGCCCTACCGTAACTTGATACGATAGTTACGTACACTGTATTTTGAAATAGTTGATCATATTTCATATTTAGTCTGAGATAAAACATAGGTTTTCCTCTTTAATTAATTTGGAATTTCTTGTACTGCTGTATTTAAAATATGATAGTTAAAAAGCAAAATTTACTGATCATCCTGTACATAGACCATCTACAATTATACTAGTTTGAAAAAAATAACTAACTGTTCATCAAATTTCTCCTCTTCCAAGAAATTGCACAGTTTTAAAATGGTCAAATTAATTACTTTCACTTGGTTTATAGTTTAGTCAAGTGTGTAAACTGTGGTGTTTAATATTGACAATTCTGTGTAATACAGTTTATGTGGAACATTCTTTCTCAACTAATTAACGAACAAACACTTATTTCAGAAAATCGTAGTTATAAAAATGACAGAGTGGATTAAACTTGTTTTCAATTGAAAAGCAAGCTCTCACCACTTTGAAGAGCAAGCCAATCTTTTACAGGGTACGCATATTCTGGAAAGTCAGGGAAACCAAATATAGAGGAGAAAAAAATTTAAGAGATGGCCTGACCTTATATTTACTCTTATATAAAATGTAATTTTGCTGACTCAGGCAATGGGTTTACAAGTATGGCATCATGTTTATTTTTTCAGTTGAATTGTTTTCGTATTGGTTAAACAAGGTGGTATTTCGTGTGTAGTTATTTTCTTTTTGCAAACACAGAGTGCAAACTTTGCCATTGTGTTTACAAACAAGAGAGTAAACAATACCAGTAAGCATAGTTACGCAATTCAATTGGCAGCATGCTGGTTACTAGCATTTATTACAAAATGACACTGAGATAGTAAATAATGTTGGCTAATAGTTGGCTGGAACTTTGAAACTGATGTGAAACTGAATTTACGAATATGTTGAGATCTTTATACTCGCAGACATCAAACAAGCGTGTATATTCTCCTTAAAAGAAAAATTGATATCAGAAAGTAGCTGTGCTTTCAATCAGCAGCACAAACACGAAACCTTCAAATTCACTGAATCAGTGACTAATTCAACCATGAAAATACATCTAGCATTTATAGCATTTTTGTTACCCAAGTTAGGAAGGGAACAATTTTGGTGATTGTTGCCACCGTCTCATGTGGATCAGATTTTTTGATCCTGGATCGAGTAATCGGCTCTTGTGTTTTGTGATTGTTCTAGATGGTTCAAGATTTCGGTTTATTTGCTACATTTTCATGTGTTTGCATTTGATTGATGTTTTGAGTATTTAGATAGTGATTCTCGTTTTAGGCCGTGGACGAAAGCAGTTGGCCATTAATCTTTGTTTAATAAAAAAGTGATAGGCTGTTGATTTGTTTCTGAGCTTGGTCTAGGCGAAAAAGAACACAATTCTATGTCACTTTACACACTTAAGTACTTATATTACTAGAAACAAATTCTAATTTTTTCTGTGGTAAACTATGATAAAGAAAAGATCACGATACTTACAGTAGTAGCATATGATTACTGCAGCGACGGAAACAGTGTTTAAGTTTGTAACCTACATATTTGGGGCTATGCTGTGCTAATGTTGTGTTTTATATGACATCTCGCACAGTTCACTGCTAAATTGTGTATTGTACTGTGTACACTGTCCTTCCTACCATACCATTACTAAATTACTGTTATTCGTTGCTCTGGCTAGTTCAACTTCGAATGCTAAAGTTTTTTAGGGCAGGATCCGATAGTAGGGATGCAATTATTTAAATAAAATAAAACTGTTCGTGGTGACATTGTTTACTTCAAATTTAACTTTTAAGAGCAACATCCTTAACCTAGACCATATCATATTACCGGTCGGCGGGCCCACTTGGTTTACAACACTACTATATTGCCATTATCATTATTTACACGTCCCTCAACCAGCATAGCACTCCTCGAAGCTGCCACACGGCCTGTAATTTCTGACTACGCTACACAATTACAGTTCGGCAGAAAGAAAAATTTACAGCGACCTTAACTTCAATCATCATTCGATCACCTAGCTGCCATTTTTTCCGAACACAACTAGTTCACAGCGTGTCTTGAAGAAGAAGAAGAAATAGGAACATGTTCACGATCTTTATAGGTTAGGCTGATTAAAACTTAACTTGTCAAATATATAAATTCAGACAACCTATGACTGACCTAACCTCTTGATAGTTGTGGCCCGCTGCCTTGACTCATTGTTACACTTTTAAATTACAATATTAAAATTTTTTTATCTTACCATTGTCAACGTTCTTAAACTTTTGTTATGTGTTCCCAGTATGAGCTTGTAGAGGGCCACACACGAAACCTCAAGTTCATACAATATTTTAATATGTACTTTCTTGATATTGGCACACACAAACTTATGTTTGGAAAGGCAATGCCTAAAAAATTATGGTATTGGGTTCACCTGGTGACATCGCTGTGGTACACGAGCGGCAAAAGGGAGAAATATTTTGATGTTGGGCCACTTGCTGCAAAAAATTATTTTATTAGATTTTTCAAAGACAGGCTTTTAGCTGAACAAGTTGATGTTGGGTTTAGCTGTAAAAAGTTATTTTAAAAGAAAGTAAATGTCCTGACAGTGGAAAATTGTGCATTAAATTTGAGTTCCAAATAAGTGTTGTAAGTATGCTTAGAAAATTGCAAGAAAAGAATTTACTGAAATATAGATTTGTTTGTGCTGCGACTTTTGACCCTGAAATCATCATGAAATATCTAGTTCTTGGCTGAAAGAGGGTAGAGATTGTTCTTGAAGAACTACATTCTGCAAGCAGGATTAGAGCTTATACTGCAGAAAAATTCAAAAAACAGTATGCATTAACTTATGTTCTGAAGCAAATGCAGGTTTTAAGGCTCAGTTTTCTGAGTTTTTAACCACACGGAATGACTCTACTGGGTTGGATGAATTTTATAATGGTATTCTTGGAACTGACATCAGATTTACTTATATGAGGAGTAACAATAATTTGCCCTATTTTGTCACATGGTAATGACTCTGTGGAAAGAGGATTTTCCATTAATAGCCTAAATCTCTTCTGTTTGCAAATATTTTAGAATCATCCCTGGTATCTCAAAGGCTTGTGCATGATGATATCACAAACTATGGAGGTGTTAACTGAATCCCAATTTGTAGAAAGTTGTTGCAGTATGTAAAATGTGCAAGAAAAATGTATCAAGATTTTTTCGTAAAATGTTCTACGGCAGTCTGAAGAACTCCAAAATGTGATGGAAAAGGGAAATATTTCCAATGAGTTGAGATAATTGGCAGAAAAAAAGAAAACTAAGGTTGGAATGAGAATTTGACAAGTCAGAACTAAATGAAAAAAAAATTTTAAATAGAGAAGGAAAAATTGGGTTTTGTAATTATTTGTGAGGACATGTAGGGAATATTATGTAAATGAAATCATTGTTCAATGTAGCCCATAACTGGAATGTTTATGATTTGACTTTAAAAATACTCTCAGATTATGCCAAATAACTTTACTGTGAAACTGTAATCGACAGGTAAGGAAGAGAAAATAACATAATGTTTTAAAACTACAGTATTTATAGACTCTTATCGTAAGGGCAAGTTGTTGACAATTTCAAAATCATATTCTTTCCATTTGTTAGCTAAGCTTTTAGACTACATGAAATTGTGGTATTTGCATATAAATTTGTACAGTACTTTGACTGTTTTAAATATATTAAAATTTAATTGAATTTGAAGAACTTCAAAGGCATAGACTTGCTGCCGCAGTCAGGGAAACTGAAACACAAATATCATGTTTTATGATGTAGTCCTGAAATTTTTATTCCATGAAAATAGAATTGAACTATTGTACAAGTGACAATATTTGTTAAGTTTTTGAAATGTTATATAAATTAAATTCTGCAGTACTTAACTATCACCTGATCAAGAAGGAAAAAGTCACAATAAAGACAAATCTTGAATATGTGCAGAAAAAAAATTAATTAACTATGCTGCTATTTAATAACAGTTCATTTTATTAAAAAGTGATCAGTTGAAGTGATCTCTTGTGGCTATACTGTTGTTTTCAAACAATTTGTGTTATAGGTCCTTACGTAATAAGTACGTTTATTTGCGTCATACCTTTGACCGTAAACGCGGTTGCTGCTACAGGGAGTGTAGTCTACATATTACACAACATGTTGCCTACATGGACATGATGTATTTCATAAAGCAGATACACATGAGAACCAAATCGAACAGCGATTTGATGAGTAATATAAACATAAATTAAATGAAGATATTTCAGGCCTGCAAAGAAATATTTGATAGACTTGTTTTGGCAGTAGTTTTGTATTATATCTTAGTGTACTGTAATTTGTGCCATTTTTATATGGACACATGTATTCCATTTCAATGTGATTATAGAGATGTAAATTTAAACACTAATTTTGTTTAAAAGTTATTTTATACTTCAGAAAAAAAACACAGCATGCCCACCACACTTGTTCACAAAATCCTACTGGAAAAACTTATTTATGTATTCTTACGTCTTTACAGCTTAAGAAGCAAGATAGAGAGAGAGATTAAGATGCTAGGGAAGGGCCAGCAGGCTGGGGCAGTGTGGTCAGCAGTATGCAATGTCTGGAGAATACAACGTAGTAACCAGATGAGCACAAGTTTTCTTAGTTCATTCTTGCGCAGGCTTTTTGAGCCAGTTGTACACGAGTCCTATCTCCGCCATAATTCGAGGCCCAACAAGAACAATAAACATGTGAAACAGGAACATCGTGAGTGGCCTGGAGAGTATTAGCAAGGTAGTCAGGTGTATTCTGAAGGAAGGTCCAGGGCTCAATTCCTGATAAAGTACTGCAGGGTAGGAGGAATACATTCTATGTACACTGTTGCATTGTTGTGACCTAAAAGGCACAAAGTTACAAGGGTAGCGAACAAGGGAATGTCTTAAGAAACCAGCCTTATCTTCCCAGGCACTCCCTTTACCCCTTCACATGTTAAACCTAGGAGAAGCTGCATCCCAGAGGTGGAATGTGAGCAGTGGGGACCACAAGGTATATCGGTCCTCGCCCTTACCTGAGGTGCACTCTCGTGTCATGGCGTGCGGTAGTTAGACGCGTTGGTCTTCGCTCCCGGGAAGTATCTCGTGTAGGTGGTAATTGGATTATTGTCTCAGAAATTTCACTTTCTGACTGCTAAATAACACATTAATTTACAGTTGGTGAGGTGGCAGTGCATTAAGTACATTTTATCATTTAAAAATAAGGCGTTCAAGACATTTGTTGTTACTATGAACGATTCGCCAGCCGAAACCACAGGGGTGAACAAACCATGGACCTCGCGCAAAATATACACAATGTTATAGAGAAGTTGCTTGCTGATAGTGACACAAACAGATTGCTGACTGTGACTGAAATCGTGACGAAAAAGTTCTTCACGTCTCTAGAAGAGACAATATTGTTTAAGGGGGATGGAGCGCCAAAGTAGTGAATTTTCACAATTTTCGAAATAACTTTTTCCCCTCGCTTGTTATCGAAAATCAAGGTTCGACAATCCGAAAATGATCCTTTCGTACAATTTGTTACATTACTACATAGTCACAGACTGTCTTATTTTTGGAGCAGTGATGGCAGGAAGGAAAAAGATAAATTTTTCCTATCTTCCACCAGTGCTCCAAAAATAAGAAAGTCTGTGACTGTGTAAGATAGTAGGAAGGTGTACAAATGTGTAATCTACGGATTGTCGAGCCCTGATTTTCTATAATAAGCGAGGGGAATAAGTTATGTCGAAAATTGTGATAATTCACTGCTTTGGCGCTCCATCCCCCTTAATACAAACATATGCGTTGATTTTAGGGGCGAAATTGAAAAGCTGGGTGCACGTGTGAAAACACTGCAAAATTAATGCGAAAAGAGAAGTAGCAATTTAGAGCAGTACCAGAGAAGTGCTAATTTGAGAGTTTTTGGTGTCAAGAAAAAAGCAAATGAGAAGTCAGACTAGTTAATGTTGCGTCTTGCAGCACAGATAGGTGTTCCCCTGGGGCTGTCGGACATTGATCGCAGTCACCGCATCGGTTTGAAGAAAGAAGGGGTGACAAGACCGATAATTGTCAAATTTGTTAGTTATCGCAAACGTGAAATGTTCTACAATAAGAAACACTTGAAGGCAACCGGAACAACCCTATGTGAAGATCTGACATCGTCTAGGATGGCATTACTGCAAGATGCAATTAGCAAGTTCGGCGTAAGAAATCTGTGGACTATCGATGGAGTTATTCTTGTGAAGAGAGGTGTACGCAAATACAGGCTGACCAGCAAGGAAGAACTTCATGGGCTGATTTCTATTAGGTCTTAAATAGTAATTTAATTGCATTGCCTGCATGTTTGAAACAGCATCGTGTCACAAACTGTACTTACATCTGTGTGGTTTGTGTGTGTGTATTGGAGTGTGTGTGTTGGTGTGTGTGTTGGTGTGTGTGTGTGTGTTTGGAGGTATGTGTTTGCAGGTATGTTTGTGTGTTCGGGCGCGCATGCGTGTGTGTAGATAGGTTTATTTATAAAGCGTCTTTTATCTACTGATAAAGGTTTTATAAACTTGTTTGAACTCAAAACATTAAAATTCCATACACTAAATGTATGTATAATCAGTTTTGCTAGTATAGTTTTTGTAATATGTGCTGCAGTATGGAAGTGTTAATACGAGTTGCTTCTCTTTAGGATGCAGGACAAACTCACTTATATTATAGTTATTCTTAATCTAGTTAATTTATGTGTATTAATCTTAGCTTCCATTGCTAGCTATTTCTTGTATTTTCTCCTATAAAATTTTCATTTTCGCATTGTTTGAGATTAATTATATATTACTTTAACAAGAGTGTCATAACTTAATCTTTTTATCTTTTTTAGTTTTTATCTTAAAGTTATAATCATATTGTCTGTAGATTTTTCAAATACTTTTCACTGTAAATGTACTTACAGAGTTTTAGATATCTTTATTGTCTTCACAAGAATTTTCAGCTACTGGAACTGTTGCTTGCATGTGCATGTTTCTTACATTGTTCTATGTCTGTATATATTTATGATACTTTAGCACCGTTAAGTCCAATGTCGGTATTTGCTGGCCAACTGCGGGCTATTTCGCCTGATACACTAGACTGTACACCCCTACCAGTTCCCTCAAACCCCTCCACGCCTTCAGACCATCTGGTACCGTTAGGAACTATATTGTCCAAACACCCTCGTGCTCTGACGGTCGGCCACAATAATGTGCAGTCCTTGACTAGCCACCTCACAGAATTCGAAAGTGTACTATCTCCCCTATCTTTGCATGCTATCGTAGTTTCATAAACGTGATTAAAGCCGAGCCTTTCCTCAAGTCTTGTAGATATGCCGGGCTATATTATTGTGAGAAATGATCGTACTTCGAAGGGCGGTGGTGGAGTATGCATGTACATACGAGACAACGTAAAATACAAATTGATCTCAAGTTCTGCTAGTCATTATTCAGGACAACCCAAGTACGTTTTAGTAGAAGCAATGATTTCACAGAACAAGATATTGCTTGCTGTAGTGTACAAACCTCCACGTGTAGGAGAATTTACAGCGTTAGAACAGGGGTGCCCATCCCCCCCCCCCCCAGAGAGCAAGATGCACCCCCCTTAACGAATGTTGTAAAGTTCTGATACAAAATTATTTTGCCAACACCCAGAGTTAAAAACGGGGGTCCGGGGGCCCTCCCCCAGGAAAATTTTAATATTTAGGTGCATAATGGTGCTTCTTAAGCACTTTTTTAATCTAAATAAAACTACGCTAAAATTGTAATATTTTAAAATATATAATTTATTTCGGTGAACAATTTTCACAACGTAATATTTATCAAAGCTGGAGCCTTGCACCCTTTCTTGTTTTGGCACCACTAATTATTGGGAGCCCTGGGGACGCCGACTGCCAGTTAATGGCCATTAAGGTAAGCACGACTCGCCTAACCATGATTTTTGGTTATCCAACCCCCTCGTCCTCTGCTTTACCACAGAAAATTGGATATCTACTGTGTATTAGTATTAAGTATGCCATAGGAATAAAAAAATTTTAAAAATGTTGAACTAGTAAAATTTACCATTTTCTGATTTCAGTTACACCGCACATACTTTAATTAAATTAAAAACTGGTGAGTTTTCTATCTCAGCCATTGCTATATGGCATGTAAAAGAGATGCGTGATAGTAGTATTATTTTTCTTCGAACAACCAACTCCACATTTCCTGCTATAGCACGGAATACGTCCAATCAACAGATAAATTCATCGAAACTCACGCTATTGTAAAGCTTTTAATATTCATGCGCTCGCCCGTCAGTACTACGGGACAGCAAATAACAAGAAAAAAAATTTTTTTTTTTCGTACTTACACCTTAATAGATTCAACTTTATTAAGTATTTTTCTAACTCAACAAGTAACAGCTTAGTCAAATTAAATACCAATAAGGATTTCCAGTCCAGGAGTTCGGGTTCGATCTCTGGCGAAGTCGTCACATTTTCAGTCTTTTTTTGCCAGTTTCGAATTATCAATTTATGGCCTTACGAAAGAACAGCTGCATGGTACATAATATCTTTACTATGCCTACAAAAGTTGGGCCGAAAATAAAAGACGAATAAAATGTTACTGTAAATATTTAAAAAATTAATTGTTAATAATTAACAAGCTTACATTACTTATAGTTTTGTATAAACGGATGGGTGTGAACGGTATCTTAATGAAAACGTATATAAAACAAAAGTTTCATTACAGATTTGTTGGCGTATTTATATAAAATATTTATGATTCTTGGTGCTGGGTTTGGGGAGGGGGGGTGCGGCTCCCTGCAAAATTTAAATTGTTTCAATAATTTTTATTTTCGTACGAGATTTTGTTTGTTTTTTTTTTAGGCATACTTTGTGACTATTTTTACAGTAATTAAAATGTTCTAGTTTTCATAGTTTATGTATAATGTCTTGACAAAATCAAAATTTACATAAAATGGTTTAATACAGGAAACGAAAACCAACTTACACAAAGAAATGAAAAAATTCCCCATGAAGAACAGTGCCGCAGGCTACGTTTGGACATAAATAAAAACCACGTCAAATTTTTTTAGTAATTAAAAAAAATTGCTGAATTTTATATAAAAAATTTGTAAAATTTGTGTATTTTTTTGTACAAAAAATTTTAATGCAATGTTTTTATACATATCCATTTGTAGCCCGCGACATTGATCTTCAGTGGAAATTATTTTGTTTCTTGAAGTCAATTGGTTTTTGTTTCTTGTATAAAACCGTTTTATGCAAATTTTGACCTTTACTTGCCACTATACAAGAACAATGAAAGCTAGAAAATTGTCATTACTGTGGAAAATAGTCACAGTAGGCTATATGTCTACAGAACAAACAATATATCTTACAAATATAAAAATTATTAAAATAATTAAAATTTTACAATATTCCCACGTGTGAAAATTTTGGGGATCAAACCCGGATTGTCTTCGTTATACCCGCTACACCAACCCAGCCCCCGGAAAATAATCTGAGAAAAATTTTATCGTAATTTATGCAGCCAAGAACTGATTGATGATCTTGTTAATTAACTCGCCTCTTCGATTTTCTTTCCGATGTATTGATGTATTTACTTCATTTGAACATTGTCTTCTCGACCTATGGCTTCCAGCTATCACCATCGCAGATCTTAAACTGAATTATTTCGTACTTGACAACCAAATTTTTAGTTTTCTAGGCATGCTTTTTCTTGCAATGTTCCAACCACTTTGGACTGTCTTACTATTCCATAGCACAATAGTTCTAAACACCCGCATTTAAAAAGTTTTTGTTGTTTTTGCATGGTTAAGTTCGCAAAAGAAAATCGGCAGTGATAACTCTCCTTGAAATATTAAAACACTATCGAAAAAACATGCATCCCTACATGATATTGACATTTCAAAACACTTGACATTCACGCTTGCATGAACTATACTTGACTGGTAGAAACCTCTCGAGACATACGTGAGGACTAGGGACAGTGCTGGCCATTTCTATTAAAATAAGGGGTTGTCAGTAACTCGGCCACATTCCTTGAAGAGAGAGAGAGCTTGCTTGTCGTTGTAGGTACTATTAGACAGATGCACGTCGCGTGGGCAGGCGCGTCAGTGCGAAATTTTAAGTTGGGAGGGGGGAGAGCAGACTCAGAAAAGTTTGAATGTTAAGGTACAAAATGGTGCAATTTAGATGTTTCCGAACAAAAATATTGGGTATAAAGCAACCATAATCACAGCAAAAAAAATTTTCAAATAAAGTTACAAATGTAATACATATACCTCAAACCTTGGGGGGAGGGGGAACACGTACTTTGCCCCATACACAAATGAGTGAGAGGGGCAACCGCCTCTGCTGCCCCCGCAGCTCCGGCACCATTGCGCATGGTTACTTAGTGCTTCTCCTTTCTCCCGAAAACCAACATCACCCCGCCTCCCTCCCACTTTACACGACACCCTCCCTTCCTCAACGATAGGGAACAATCCTCCTCTCCCCCCCCCTCCCACGGCAAGGGAAGGAGGAATAGCAAAAACTTCCTACAACTTGTTTTCATTTCATCCCAATAAGTCGTTGCTATTTCCCCCACACAGAAGAATCTCTTTGAACTTATGAATTTTAAATAATTTTT
>PNEQ01077847.1:0-36640 GCA_003012365.1 Medauroidea extradentata
TTCAGACCATCAAAAACACACCAGCTGTCTTCAGCGATGTGCGACGCAACATGTTACGGCGCTGCACTGCATGTATCGGGTGTGGCGGAGGACATTTTGAGCAGCAAATTTAAAAGGTAAACGTAGCGAGTGTAACACATGCACGGTGTCTCGTACAGTCACAGAGCGTCAAAGCGGGTAGTACATAACACAACACAACTGATGTTTTCACTGGCTTGTTGTCGCCAGGTTGCCTGCCTACCCCTGTTACTTTGGTGCACCATTGCAGGTATAAGGATGCATTTCCGGACATGGGTTCCTAATCAAATATGTTTCAAACATGCACATCTACCATCCCTATCAATTTGTAACACTTACTCTTGGCCACCCTGTAGATACAAGGCTAGTCCTTATAGTTTTACCAACAAATACTTTGTATTTAATTACAAGGATAACCATTGTAGTTTTACAAGGAATTTCTTTGGCAACTGGGTTTCCAAGGCTTTTCTTTGTGAAAGTACAAAAATTGTTTTACAGTGCACAGAAAATACAAGTAAACAAAAATAAATGTTCAAAACAAACAACAAAACGAAAATAAAGAAGGGGGAGTGGAGAAAACTCAGGACGCCAAAATTAAGATAGCACAGAAAATAAGAAAGACGAAAACAATGTTGCACACAAAACAGGATGATCAAACAGCAACTTAAAAAAAAAAAAAAAAAAACACTAGACTAAAAGAAACTATTAAAACACAGAATAACACAAGGGTTTCTCTCAGACAAACTAGTGGCAACATTTCGAAATGGCAGTCGAGCTCTCTCCTGATCGGCCGCCTATCTTACAGTGGATATTATATACCTCTGTCCTAGTACAAGACCTTTCATATTTTTCTTTCGTTCTTTATTAAAGGTTACCACATGTTCTTTTATCCGCGTGGAAAGTGGTCTGCTAGTTTCTGCTATGTGCACACTTCCCCACTCGCATGGAATTTGATAAACACAATCCTGAGTTTGTAGATTTTTCAGTGAACATTTCCATCATTTCGTAGTGATTCTTTCTAATATATTTTGATGCTTTCTAATGTATTTTTTAATTTGAAAGTAATATGTATTTTTGCTAAGACATCTTATTTTCTCGGAATGATCACAGCATATGGAAAAACTAGGGAACCTGCCGGTTTTTCGGTCGTATTTTATGGATTAAAGACATGGGCTTTCCTCTTGTGTCTTTTTGGTACTTTAAAGAGTAGCCATTTCTATGAAACTCCTTTTCTAGATGGCTACGTTCAGTGGCCTTCGAGACTTTCTCGGAGCACAGTTTCTCGGTTCGGATAGTCAAAGTGTGGATTATTTCAGGTTTAGTGCTTGCCGAGTGGTTGGAATTGAAGTGAAGGTACTGGCCTGTACGTACAGGTTTTCTGTATACTGTTGTAGTAATTTTGTCTTTCATTGATAATAATACAACTAAGAACAGAAGGTTCCCATTTGTTTCTGTATCGTATGTAACTGTATTAAAAGTCTAAGTTGAGCAAAATTAGCAACATCATCCATTTTGCCACATCAAAAATGTCTCGTCTACGTAACGAAGCTTCAGATACAATAACGGCTTTGGTCAATGTCTCTTGTTGTAAGTTATACATTAAAATATTATCGATATAAGGGGAAAGTGAGGCGTCTATTGCTATTCCATCGCGGTGAAGTTTGGTGGGCAATGATGTGTCTTTTAAGGGTTTGTTCACTAGTTTTGCAGTGATTTCAAAAACATTTTTTTTATTGCTACCTAATACTCATATCAAAATTTTGCTCCACAGTTTTGACACTTATATGGCATGATTTGCAGGTGAATTTTTTTGTATAAATTTAATTAACGGTTTTTTAGATTTCGTCACCCAGAGTACCCAGTTTTTTTTCTTTTTTTTCGTGAAAAGAGACTAAAATGAAGCAAAATATTTTTTTGCTGACGAATGGTACATAACCCGCAATATTGTGCATCGTGTGACTGCACATTGTCTCAAATGTTTTCAAGGCTTTTGGTTAAAAAATATTTGAGTTATTGAGGCCAGTCTGAAAAAAAGTAAGCCCTTAAGGTATTCTCACGCTTGTCCCATCACTTCTTTCGATATCTCCTCATAATGCTTTACCGGTTATTCTGGTTTACCGGAAACGATAAATTTGACTTTTGGAGAAAGGTAACTTACTCAAACAAGTAGCTAGCCAGATTATTCTCATCTGATTGGTAGTGATGGCAGTGAGTGAGAGGGTTTTACGGCTCTTTAACAACGAGGTCTTAAGAGGGCCGCCTACCTCACGCTTCAAATGCGTTGCAGCGTGTTCGTAAACAGGTTTTTTCTACGAAAATATTCCACGCGTGCCCATTGTGCCAACGTTCGAAAAGAAAACAAACTTCAGACAAGGTCGGAACCTCATTGTTAAGACGCCACGCTCATTAAAAATACTGTTTATAAGTCCTCCAACATGGCTAATAACGGCCTTTTGAGACTTCCGTACTTCAAAATGTACTAACCGGATGTATGTGAAACTCAGATTGCCACCTGCACTGAACTTAGTTGCAGATTTCCCACCAATTAAATTACATGGTCACCGCTTAATGTCCCGTAGTAAAAACCATTCGGCGGGAAGCTTGCACGCTAGTTCAGCGCTTGGTTCGTTGAGGCGACGCGGCATTTGATGCGCGCTTCAAGGTCAACCTTACTGCTCCGTCGCTTTTGGGCCTCTCACGCGCGTGTAGGCGGCGCCCTTAAGAGCCGAGGAAGGTGAAGTAAAGTGAAAGGTCTATACAGCAGCCATGCCCGAGACAGCAGCCATGCCCGAGTCAGGATTCGATCCCAGGATCTCTCGTACCGTAGATCGGCGCCTATACGACTACGCTACGGGAGCGAGCACATCCTATTGCTAAAATTGTTTGTGAGAAAACCAACACGCATTGGTGTTTTGTGTTTAAGATCCTGTTAATAATTTCACTATATGTGCCAAATTATTTGAATAATATACAACTTGCATATTTCATCTTCAGAAACTAATAACTTAAGTTACACAAATTCTAAACAATTTATGAACAATCTGTTTTCAAGAAATATAGTTTACATATTATAACTAGAGCCCCGGAAATTTCGCAAATTCAACTGAGGAGAGGTTGGATTTCTAAGTCATGTACATCTTGGAAACTATTTCGATCGGGTCATTGTTTAATAAACGTGACCTTGCGGACTCTGAACCAATGGCAGACATGCGTAAAAACGCTCACGGACTCCTGCGCTACATCGTCAAATGTTCAAATGCTCACTCACTGGAGCAGCAGCCAATGAACAAATATAGCTGAGGACAGTGCACACAGGACTGTGGAGTCTAGCCTGCTGGGCGTTGAACCCGCGAAATATCCGGGCCTCTAATTATAACGTAAAACACTGTAGGCTTACTGAACTTAGTCAGTAGGTTTGCTTTAATTTATTTAATAAAAATTTACGGTTATTCCTGATTTATAATCTTTTTAAGGAAAATACGCTGAAATATATTGATAGCTAAATAGAAATATCGGTTAGTTTAAAATCACGAATTAATTTAAACAGAAAGAAAATATATTAAAATTTCAACTCTTTATAACGCCATAATTTATTTTCACGTTGACAGCTACACACAATAATAGTTTTAAAGTAATATATGAATGAAAAATAACCAAATACTTGTATCGCCATTAATTGTTTACTCAAATTTATTGGACAGAATTTACATTTCTACGATAGTTCATTACTTCCGCAAAATAATATGTTTCACAATTATTATTTCTCTTCACTACGTTTTATTAAAATGTAAAATAAAAGTCTTCTTTTCGTATTTCAATTTGTGAAATGTAAAATAATATAAAAACCAAAGAAAATTGTGATAATTCTTGATAAATATACTGATTAGTTAACTCCAGTCTAAAATGTTGTTACTGCAAAAATTATTTAAAAAGAGGAATATTTTTTTTAACAAATTTCTCCTGTTTCATACTGATAATTATATGTAATCGAGCACAACAGGTATCAGTTTTTAAGAAAACAAAGTGCGTTGAAATTTGTAAATATTTGCACATCCCCACTATTTGATATTTACGACTATATTCAGTCTTTACTGAAATCTTCAGGACATAAATCCTTATGTGAGCACACTTATTTAAGTTTATTTACGGAATCTCTATGTGGAACTTATTTAGACATTTGACATACCTTACACAATTTCGAAGTAAACATCGTTTTTTAAGTGATAAAAGTAATGTAAGTGGGCTTTACGTCTCGTCGACAGCGAGATCATTAAAGACGATAATATACAACTTGGTACAACGACAGGAGCTGGGAAAGGAGTTGGCCATGACCTTTGAAAAACTAACCATCCCCATGTTCGTCTGGAGCGATTTCGGGAAACCACGGACAGCCGAAAATAGGATGGCCGGAGCCGGGAATCGAACCCGTGTCCTCCCGAATGCAAGTCCAACGTGTTACCGTTGCACTACCTCACTCTTTAAGGGATGAGCTTAACCTATCTCTTAATGGCTGTACACTGAATATAGTACGAATGCAATAAAACACAACGTGTTATTTAAGAATAAACAACGCTGAGATCTTCATAACTATATAGGGCCTACCTTGAAACTTAAATTGCCCATTCTCAGAACGAATTTGGTTTAATGTGATCAGAGTGAAAAGGCGAGTATTGCTAACTATAGTCGAAGAAGCAACCAGACATTTTGTAGCTGCTGACTGTACAACATAACCTTGCAGTCAATCTGTTTTGAGTCAGCTTGCGAGTTGGAAAGCTGAAAATCATCATAGAATGGTCTGAGCAGTTTAAAAAAAAAAAAAAAGACTGGACAAAGAACGGGTAGTTTCAACTTGCCAAATGCATTTACCTTTTGATATAATTACGTCTACTGCAGGTTAGGAAGATAATCTAATGTCTGATGGACGAGTTTGGCAAGAGAATAATATCCACCACTAGTTGCAATTACGTCGGCAAGAGGTCTGATGACATATGAGACAGTGTACTTTTAACTATGTTAGGTAGAAGGAAAAAATTACATTACTGGAGAACAAATTAATTTATGCTTCTTAAATTTATTCCCAAAAAAGTTTTACCTTCATAATGACCAGTGCAAATAGCGGCCTAAATTGTCTCTTGTCAGGCCAAATCACTGAGCCTCCTATCCTGTGTCAGACCTTAAGTGACGTCTATTCTATATGCGATCGTTATACCATCGAGCTGCAGGATTTATAGCTATGATGCCCAATGCATTCGTAGTCATTTTCATAACCCAGTAGTCACTATACGAGTACTCCGCGGACTGCTGGACACAAAGTAACCACCGTACTGTATACCCCAGACACGTAACGCAATTTGCAGTGTTACCACGTTACCTAGCTTTTCCAAATAGTTTTTATTTCCTTTAGAATATTTCATTTATTTTTCCTAATCAACATAACCAAAGTTAGTAGGTTTTAGTACGTCACATATTACAGTCCGTATTCGAAAATCAACTGATTTCTTTTACATGCAGAAGAACGCCCATCCGGAAGTACCCGGTTTCGATTCCCGCCTTCGGTTATCCTGATTTTGAATTTCCATGTTTCCCCAAAATCGCTCTAGTAGAATACTGGGATGATTCCTTAATATAGGCCAGGACCACCTATACCTCTCCTGGTTCTTGTCATGATGTCCAGTTATGTGTGATCGTCTGTAACTATCTCACAGTTAAACAGATGTAAAACACACTTAAATTGTATATATGTGCTTGTAAAAATGGCCCAGCAAATTATATTAAATATGGCGAAGCGACGAAATGCGAAGGGCGGGAGGAAGCGGGAGCACCTCGATAAAATACTTCATTCAACAGCAAAGTCCACTACGTAACTCAAAGGCGAAACATTGCGGTACTGGCCTTGTCGGGAATAGAACTTTGATCGCCTTGATGGGAGGCTAGTGCTCTAGCCACTATGCCAAACGCGGTAAACATGTTACGCTTATAGGCCTAACTAGCTATTATCCGCGACTTCGTTCGCCTGGTTTTCAATTTTAATGCCTCTCTAAGTCGTGCGAGTTTCAGTCTAACTACTTCAAATTATCTTAATTAATTTGTAAAAAGTATATTTTTCTATTTTCAGAAAATATTTTGAAAAAGCAATATAAAGTTTTTGTTAAAAACATTTTTAGCGCTTCAAATTCCATTATAAGTAGTCTAATTATATTAACAAATTTAATTATAAGTAATCTAATTATATTAACACAAATAATAATAATAAATTAAAAGTATTAAATAAAGTGCGGTATTTTTTTTTCAATTTTCTAAAAAAAAATTGTTTTGAAACAAAACATCTTTGAAATTTCTAAATGGTGCAAAATAATTTAATGGATCATTAATGGCCGATTTAGAAGCATATTGATGAATAAAATTTTTCATAAAAAATCTTGGGTACCTCGTTCTGCCCCCCCCCCTTGCCACTCCCCCTATCCCCTACATATAGGGGGGCCGTGGTGGCCGAGAGGTCAGACCTCTCGCCTCCCACCAAGGCGATCCGGGTTTGATTCCCGGAGGGGTCGGTCCCCGGATTATTGCATGAGGGAATCGTGCCGGATGGCGGGTTTTCTCGGGGATCTCCCGTTTCCCCCGCCCAATCATTCCAGCACTGCTCCATACTCGCATCATGTCATCCCTCACCCACCCTACATACAGTATTATTTTGTCAAAAACCTCCGTAGGCGCACGCACTTCTCGTCCAAGTTACACTGCAATGAGATGAACGATAGGAACACAAGCGTTACAGGCAGACACATTCATTCATTTTTGTACATTAAGATTAGTATTTACCTTCCGCTTGTTAATATGTACATAGCAGTGTAAGCAATACACTCCGTATGTAACTTTCCTTGTACTCAAATGCTATCATCAGATGCCACAGCAAAACATATTTCCACGTATTATTCTTGTGCCTTCTTTACCGTGTGCATCATACACAACGTTTTGTTTCGTTTGAGAAGGAAATATAAGGTAAGTCGACAACGAGGTCATTAGAGGCGTTTAGTTACAACTTGACACAATGATGAGAATTGGAAGAGGAACAGGTAATATCTGCACTATTCCAGCATTCGCTTGGAGCCATCTCGAGAAACCATGGAAAACTTAAAGATAATCAAATCGGATCCTCCGAATGCGAGTTAACATTTTGCGGTCACGCCACCTCGTCGCTCGGTGAAAAGGTTTCATCTTGTGGCAGCGCCAATAAACTGTTCGTTTCGGTTAGTGCTGGCCTGTTTTCCGCAGGGCTGCAAACGTAAACGGTAGAAGCGCAAAACGTTCGGGCACAGCACGTACCGCGCATATTAGTTCACGGCGCGATACGTGATTTGAAGTACCGCGTTCACCGGCAGCGAAGTCAGCCAGCAAATGAAATATGCAGATGAGGTCACGGTAGTGGGAGCCCCAGGCAGGAACAGCCCCGCGTTCAGGCGAGAGATACACAATCGACTGCTCCTTCCATAACAGTATTCCAACCGAGTCCTCTGCATGTGGCGCTAATGACATTTACTTTGTTTGGCTGAAGTTTACTGGGTGTGGGTCACATTATTGTCCTTGCGTTGTTAATGATGATAACGGAATAGAAAACGAAAAAATTGGCCTACGTTGATTGCAATTACGATACATTTTATATACATTTAACAGCGTACGGAAACAAAATAATATATACGTACGTCACTACGTCATCACAAAGGAAGTTATATAATAAATATATATATATTTGTAAAAAAAGCTCTGCATAATGTATATATACGTGTACAATATACTAAACTTGGGCAAAATTGTACACGAAACTTTATCGGTAAAATGTTGTATTATGACATTTCACATGCACGTGGGTGTGTATATATTATATGTGCACACATATATGTATCGGATGTTTGGTATTTATAGGTACAAACGAAAGGGGAGTGTCGAGGACGATGAAACAAGCAAATAATGCTATGGTTTTCCCAACATGACACATTACATGTTACGACAGGAACGCTATTACCAGTGTTCCCGAAGATTAAGACGTAAAAATGCTGCACATGTGGATGAAGACATTACAACAAGTGTTCGAAATGGGCGCCGTTCATGTGAAGGCAGGGTTCAGCACGTTTTCGCATCGATGCCAGTACATGTTCAAAAATATCAGGTGTGTTCCGAATGCAGTGGCAACCATCCACAATGCATTCCTGTAGTTTTTAGACTATTATCAGGGATCGCATACACCGAAGCTTTTAAATATCCCCTCACATAAAAAATCTGTGTTGCAATATTGTCATGTTTGCACGTGTCCATACAGGGTAACTGGAAAACCGTCGTTATCCGGACCTATGTTCATTAGCATTATTTGCTGGTTTCATCGTCTTTGACACACCCCTTTCGTTTGTACATATAATTAACAAATATCCTGTATATGTGTACTCGCATTAATAAATTAACAAATTTATTAATCATAGAACAATCCAAATTGCTGAACCTATAAACACAACAATTACAAGGCAGTTTTCAATAACCTCGTAAAATAAAACGTTTTTTGTACCCACAAGAGGGTAAAACAGCTTGAAGTGAGACGACACATATTATTACAGATCCTCTAAATTTTATTTGAATTGGAATCTTATTAATTCAAAAGTCGTACTGTCAAAAAGTGTTTTAAAATCATTCCAACCTGCACAGCAGTAAGATTTCAGACCCGGCTTGTTGTAACGCAAGTCAGAGACAAATTAATTTCAAACTCACGCAAACACACAAACGTAAACGTGCCCTACACACACATAAACACAGACACAGCCGTCACAAAACCGCAAACGCGCAACACAAACACGCGCGCGAACAAAACTCCATACCATGGAAAGCCTAAGTGATTAATATTCGTTCCATTTTTATTTAAAAACCTTGAAAGGTCGCATTCCTGGCGTGCCTATACACAGGTTAACGGTAGTACAAAAATAAAGTAACATTTTCTAATTAAAATCAATTTGTTTTGTGTTCTTTTTGAGATTTAACCGTAACTAAATTTTTGTTCTTTCGTTGCTTGAAGAACAATTAGGAAAAGGACCTTTACATGGAAATAGTTTCCGCCATTTTCTCTTTAGTGAAAAAAATTGAAATAATTGTAATTTAAGTATTTTGGCTAACAGAATTTTCTGAGTGCTTGTGACGGATAAAGTGGTCCTGTGCATATGAATTGTAATTTCTATATAAGTTATAACAACTATACTGTGAATTTGCATAAACACGTTTTATAGAATTGTAAAGTTCAACATAGTAACAATAATTAAAGTAGACGTAAGACAGCCTTCAGAATTGTATTCTAGCTATGACGTGCGTATTTAATGTGTTTTCAAATTATGGAAAACGTACGATAGTGTAACATACGTGACTTTCACGAGAGACTATGGACTACTGTAAATTTAACGACTATATCTGTACTTGTATGAGTCCGTTATCCCTGAACACATGTTACCGAGTATCCGTTACTCGGTCTACTGGTAAGCTAAGTGAACCACATTTTGTAGGCCTATATGCAGCACATATTACATGAGCCTCATTCAAATAATCTTGTGTTGTGTAACAGGGCTACTTTATGAGAATTCCAGGCCCGGGGCAACATAAAGCGGAAGGCCCCCCCCCCCCCGGCCCGTTTTTCGTCATATTTAGATGCTGTGGTAATTTTTAAGGTATGGCATATTTATCTATATATTGGCATGTAGTTACTAATATAAACGTTACAATTACAAGTATCACAATATACTGCATTTACATCACACAGGAATGTTATGTGTGAGCAAAGCAAAAATAATATAAGTTAAAAAATACAGTTCTTATAAAACTTAACGAATACTTCTTATTGTCGTGCCACATATAATAAAACGTCAGTTCATTTCAATTATTAATAATTTAAAATTCAAAAGTGAGGCCCGGAGTAAATGACCCTCTTCCCCTCCCCTCCTTAAAGAGGCGAGCAGGTTGTGTAATGTCTTCCATGTGACAAGCTTGCCTTTACGAAAATTACGCACACCACACGAAAAGAGAGTTTTCACATAACCTATAACTAGAGATGATAGTTAGAGACATGAACTTTTCGCAAAAAGAAATTTGCCTCACTTTGTGTCAGTGACTTGTGTGCACGTCTGCAGACTTGCTTCACGGTCAGAGATTGGATGTTTTGACATTCGTGTGTCGTGGGGTTTTACACGCAAATCACAGACGTGTGGTGTTACAGTAACCTCATTGTGATTGGTGCAGTCAAATGAGAAACGTCACAGTTCAAAGGCACGCTGCCAATATCTATGAAGCAGAACTGCAGACGTGCACATAGGGCACTGGAACAAAGTGGGGCAAAATTCTTTTCGCGAAAAATTCATGTCTCTAATGATGGTATATCGCGAAAATGTTTTGTGCCAACATAGCCTTGAAAACACTGACACAACGTAGCTGTCTACAGACCAATAACATGCACCAAATATTAAAATTGCGGTATTCTTATTGGCTTAGTCAAATAGGGCATTAGCTTCGCGTACAAGGAAAAGCCAGTAATCTTTTGATAAGCTGAACGTACGTTGAAGCCTAGCAAATAGTCAAGTTTTCCCGCGATAAACCATCATCTCTACCTATAACAGTCGCTCATAAAAGAACATAGTTTCTAGGACATTCGACTATGGTTTGAGAAAAATTGAACACTTGCTGTAGATACAAAACGTAAAGGTAACGATAACGTATACATATTATAATTATGAGTTCATTATACAAGTTATATATGCGGGGAAAATAATTATTTCCTTTAAATATGCGAATGGACCCCAACAGAGTAATATTAACATTTTAGTTTTACATAGAGAACGTGAATGTAACACTAAGGCACAGAATAAATAAGTAGTAATTATTTATTCTGTGACTAAGGTATAGTTCATTCTATATGTCACATATGCGAGGTGATTTTCACTTTTAACACGTAAACGTACCCTAATAGAGCAATACTAACCATTTAGGTTTACAAGTCTACGTACTTTGTTTACAATGAATCACGACAATCCAAAACTACAGGTCGTAAGACAGTTTTAGGCGCTGACGTGAGAAATGTCTCGTCAATGATGAGCTGTCTGTTCAACACAAACGTGCTGTGCTTATCGGAGTTTGTTTATTCCAGCACATGAATCGAAATTGCTGCAGAAAAGCAAATGGATGTCTTACTTACTCTTATCACGGCAAACTCCCAGAATTGTTTTGTTTCGTCCTGAAGCGAGCGAGCAGAAATGTCAAGTGCCCAGCACATGGGTGTAAACGCTGGCGCTAGGAAGCTTATCTGCGCTCTCGTGAGCACACCGAAGCCCTCGAGAGACTTGACTGCCCCATTAGATTCTGGGAACCTTCGCTCGCTTCAACAGTAGGTACTGCGCTTTATTCCTGGCTGTGAGCTTTGCTGCCGCACTTCAATGATTTTTATCCCGCCCCATTTTTTCCCTTTAATCTGTTTCACCCTCGGTAGAAAGCACCTCATTCATCGTGAATTTGTCGAGCGCCTGGGTTGCGTTAAGGGCGTGGTATCATCACCATGTTTTTATTTTTTTACTTGCACCGCACATTTTTTTCTTATTTTAGACACAGTAATATAACTAAATTTGGCTCTTGCGAAAAATGTTTTATCTCTCATAGCGTATTGGTGGAACAACCCCAAAAATTTCAGGATTGTAAAAATTACTAAAAAAATTTGCAAATAAATTTTTAAAAAAGCTTAAATGAGTTTTCCTACTACATAGTTTTAGAAAAAAAGAAAAAAATATGGTATGTATATACACACACACACATAGTCAGTTCCTGATGCTATATCTGTCAAATCTTAGATCTCACCAAGATCTGGCACAAATATAATTATTCATATGTGTTCACATAATGATACCAGATTTGCATACTGTTCGTGCGCCAGATCCGAGTTCTTTGCATGTTTGCCTTTTTTTTCATCCTAAACGTCATGTACGCTACAGTAACACATTAGCAAACACGTCGTAACATACTATGTTTCTGCACCGGACCGCTAGGATATTCGAAACTTCGTTACCTTCGACAACGGCATCTTATATTTTCCGAGCCGTACTGCACCACAGTTAGGTGCCATAATCATTTCGTACCATAGAGGCACGCGGTGCACTAACCGTGAAATTCCCTTATTATGTTGCTGGGTCGAAAGTAATACTATGCACTAAGGGGTATGCAAATATACGATGTCGAGCAGACGACTAGAATTCTCAATCATCAATAAAATCTGAACTACTCATCATACTCATAGTCTCCAATAAACTGTAGTATCTCAATTGTGACAGGTGTGAACAGTTTTCTGGCAAATCACACACGTTGTGTTAAAACTGTACAGTTATGATTGGGTCTGTTGAAGACGGACACAGTGCTTCATATAAACAATAGTTAATATAGGTGCAAAACCTTCAGTGTTATACATAGCACACAAATTTTCTCCGAGATTTACCAGTGTCTCTACCGATACGTTTTTTACTGTATGCCTACCGTTGTTTACTTTATATTTTAGGTTTAACGGGAAATTTTATAAAACTTATCTTAAATGCAGTAATATAATCAATATTTATAATTTTGCAATACAAGTTTTGTATAAAAATAGAAATGAATTAAATGCCACCAGTATTTGCCATTAATTTTTTTATTTAAAAATTCCTTATAACATCTTCATATTACAATACTTTCGGAATGGCCTGTTCGTTTTTCGTCATCCGACGTATCACCACGCCGTCATTTGCAACTAAAAGACGACGAATTTCTCACGGTTGTTGTAGGCACCGGATGACGTTACGACACGAGCATCCGCTCCTCGGAAGTTCTCGGGGGCATCCATTCATCCTCGACAATTGAGCCAGGCATCTGCCCTACTATCCCAGGCCCTTGTAACAATTAGTTTGGGTTAGTTTCGGTTACTTTCAAACGTCAAAAAATACTGTGCGCTGAATCTAAGGACGATTTTGTAAGTGTAGGAAAATACAATAAAAATTCATATATATATTGCGCTACCTTTACGCACAATCATCGAGGATAAACAAATAATGCAATGCTCCCGAGTATTTCCAAGGAGCTAGATAGTTAAAGCGACCCAGACGCTCGTCGTGTGGCGACTGGTTTTGTGCCACAGGTTTGCAACAGTTAACACTCGCCCTGCCTTTACCATATAGGTAGAGAGATGATGGTTTATCGCGGGAAAACCTGACTGTTTGCTGGATTTCAACGTTCGTTCAGCCGAATATAAGATTACTGGCTTTCGCACATTCGCAGGTACGTGGAGCTGTTACCCTATTTGACTGAACCGATAAGAATTCCTCTCCTGTAATATTCGATGCCTGTTATTGGTCTGCAGACAGATACGGAGTGTCAGACGTGTATCACCCAATCACACGTGTGGCTAGAAACTACAGCGTTTTCAAGGGTATGTTGGAAAAATCACTTTCGCGATATACCATCATCTCTAATGAGAATTTATCGCGGGAAAACTTGGCTGTTTGCTAGGTTTCAACGCACGTTCAGCTTACCAGAAAATTACTGGTTTTCGCTTGTACGTGGAGCTGTTATCCTATTGGACTGAGCCAATAAGAATTCCGCTATTGTAATATTTTATGCCTGTTATTGGTCTGCAGAGAGCTACGTTGTGGCAGACGTACATCACCCAATTATATGTGTTTCAAATAACTACAGAGTTTTCAAGGATATGTTGGCACAAAACCTTTTCGCAATATACCATCATTTCTACGTATAGGCCATTCGGGATGAAGTTCGCATTTTTAAATCTTAGTTACTTTTTACCTCTCAGATGATTTATAGTTGCCAGCAAAATTTTAATACAAACAAAGGGACCTTAGTAATAATCAAATTATGACGGTTGTACTGCAATCAAAAGTTAACGTTTGAAATCGCAATAAAAATGTTTTCTAGTGATTATTCTAGATACAATAGTCTTCAAAAGTGCTCTCTTTATCGCGAATAATCTGTACAAGGTTCCGAGACGACATTGTCGTCTGACTATTCGCATCCTACAATAGTCCATACTAGTTAGAATCCCAATGGGATCGTTTCCGATTTTACACGTTGCCGTTGGTCAGCCAATTTTCTCGAGGTTGTTACGTTTCCCACGCCCTTGCCTGTTCCATACTTACCCCGTATCATCTGAGTTGAATACCAGGCTGACTAAAATCTCTTCACTCACTCATTTCCCCGACACCTTGCCTGCAGCGTCGAACCCAGTAGCACTTGACGCAGGAATGTGCGATGTCGACTAATTTGTCGTAGTTTGACTGCTGTTTGTCTTGTAGTCCCTTCTAACTTCTTGTGAAAACTCTCGTCAGGTATCGCGGAATTTCCGCGACGAATGTATATTTGCTTGGCGGTCAGTAGGACACAAGTCATGTCAAAAAACAGTACGTCACGTAATTACGTATTCGGACTGTGCCAAGCGTAAGACCTTTAGTTCACGAAGAAAGTTTAATTAAAGGTCAAGGGAAAAAATAGTTGAGTGAAAGTAAAGGGTAAGGTAATTTGTTAATACGGGTTTCACCACATGAATATGAGGTGAAATCCAAGAGGAAAATACTCGTTGGTAAAAAAAAATTGTTAGGCACTTTGTTTACGAGAAAAATAACACGGTAGTACGAGCAACTTACCCTTCACTCCTACTCACTGGTATTTCGGACCTTCTTCGTAAACTAAGGACCTTATGACTTTTTACCAAAGAATATTTTTTTCTGTTGGTCACTAATTCAAGTGGTGCAGTCCGTTTCCACTAACTGCCTGACATCCTATGATGATACTTCTATTCTTATGTTCAGTAAGGGCTGTAAGAAAGATAAGAGGCTCGTGTGTTATTGTAATAATCCTGTCCCTCATTTAACGCCAACAAAGTGGCAAGAAAGGCACTACTCTTAGTGGTCAGCTGTTAGCCCCCACCGCCCACTAACAACATAAGCACCCTGTGAAAGGCATACGACTTGTATATATTTGCCTACATGAAACATCAACAGAAAATTGGAACTCGTTCGAGATCGGCGAGATGCGAGGTCTTGGAGAGGTGTGAAGCCAAGACGTCCTCTGCCTCAAGGGCGACGAGGAAACCCATTAACTTTTCTGCGGAAGCAATTCCAATTTGCAAACAGGGTGGGGAAAAAAGCAAACAAGTCCGGAGCACGTCGGAAACTAAATCAGAAGACGGTACACACGAATGCAGTCAGAAGATGTCATTTTTCGTTTCCCAAGCAGGATTCAAGAAGACTGGCAAATACTTAAGCCAGCTGTAAAATCGATTTTACGCGATACGTGCTGCCGTCTTGTATGAACTTCTACGGGGCCTTTTGTGCGCGGCGGTAAACAGGTCGCTATGCGAGCGAGCACTAAGGGCGTTCAAGTGCGATAAAGTAATAATTGTATATTTATATGAAATAGTGTTAGTTTTGTAGACGATACTTGTGAGTACAGTTTCCTCTCACGAAACAATTTTAACAGGCATAGTTTTCTCATAACGGTGCAACAAAGTCAAAATTGGCATGTTCTGCTGCCATGCAAATAGTGAAAACCTATTGGCTTACGCGAGTGAAACAATTCACAGTGAAATAACGTGCCACGGGCTACATAATAAAACATTTTTAAACAATCCCGTGAACTATTTTTGCATTTTAAAAAATTGCTGAATTTACAACTTTTTTCCTGTACTTTTGCGATTTTCTTTAAAAATTCAAAATATTACATCATTGTCTTTTTAATACTTTATTACATAGTTCATAGGATGAAATATCACTGTGAATTATTTTATTCAAATTGTTCAGTTGGTTTTCACTATTTGCATGGCAGCAGAACAAGTAAATTTTGACTTTGTCGCGCCGTTATGAGAATACTATAAGAACTAAGATTGTTTCGTAAGATGAAACTGTACTCACAAGTATCATCTACGAAACTAACTCTATTTCATAAAGATATAAAATTATTATTTTATCGCACTTGAACATCCTTAAGGGCCTCGTCTACGTAGCAGTGTGTTCGTAAATACGTGTTCGGACAAAGTACTTCTGTATAGCTTGTGTTGGCCAAATTTTCAGTATTATATAAATGTGCCCTTCTATAGACTCGTGTATATACTATTAGTTTTCTGACTTTGGACGTCAGTGTTTATATTTCTCGCGCACGAGCCTAGTGTGCGTAGTCAGCTGTTTACTAAGTGCTAGAGTTGGCAATACTGCGCAGGAAGCAGAAGAAGCAGTTGTGTGCAAGACAGTATGGTGGTAAGTCACGTTGCGGTTCGCTGCCGTCTATCGGTTGAATTTTTGCGGCATCATCGTTAATTATAAGTATTTTGTCGTGTCGTGCTTTGTAATGTTTATGGAGAAACTACACGTTTTTCGAAAATATTCCACGTGTGTCCATTGTGTGAATATACGAAAACAAAATACACTTCAAACGATGACGGAAAGGTAGTTTCAAAGCATCACGTCAGTTATAAAATAATTTCGAGGCCCCTCAAAATTGCTAGAAACGGCTTTTTGAACAAATCATATCAGTAGAGATGGTGAAATTTCGCGAATTAAATGACCTGCATGTTGGAATCGAATATACTTTGCATACTCAAGCCCCGTCTATTCGTTCATTGTCTGTTGTTCCACTGAGTAGCAGCTGGTTGACAAATTGTCGGAACTCGAGAATGTATATGATATTTGATTCTAACATGCAGGTAATCGAATTCGCGAAATTCCACCATCTATACATATCAGAAAAACTACTCACGGGATTCGTGTAAAACTACTCTAGAAACATGCTGTGGACTTTGGCTGAACCTTTTCACCAGTAAAACTATGGGGTGAGGTCTTCACTGAAAGTGTCAGTCAGATCTACGATACCATCTGCATGCCGCTTCAGTATCGTGCGGTAGAGGCGATACCGCGCCATATGAGCCGGTCAACATCGCCCTTGGCGCCGTGCCTCACTCACACAAACGCACTGCCAGCAGGCGGGCGCTAGCGTGCAAACTCTGTCCATTCTAAGGTTGCAGCAGAAATTAAAATTGCTAACGAAATAAATTTAAGGAATTGAATTATATCTTGATTCCTCTCATTCTGATGGTGCCGTAACACAGATCCCTTGTATTTTTCAATATTTCAAATGAAATTGATGCTGTGCAATAATTTTACTGTCGTTCACTTGAATGAATTAGCTGCAACCTTAGAATGGACAGAGTATAGGATATGACACATTTCAAAGAAGCACAAAATTTTTAATGAAAGTAAATGTAAATAATTGTAGTACTTGTTGCGTCGTAGGTTTATACAATAAGTGAGCAATAGCTATTTGCAAGCGTGTGAAAATGTATTAGTTTGGCAAACGAGAAAGCCACAAATAAAAGTTAATTTATGCTACATATCCGGAATGATTTATTCATGACAGATTGATAAATTACTATAAGTACTACTGTTAGCACAAATACTGTCGTTTATTTTCCGTGATGTCAAGATGTTTGCTACTTCGCGAGTGAGATTAAACGCATACTTCGTGATGTCACAATAATAATTCACGTAGCAAAACCGCTTTCTAAATGTCCTACCACGTTTACGTTCTTTAACCCATTAAGAAAACTGTCTACCATGTGTCTGCCACAAACGTTAGCAAGGGGTTACTTCGACTAGATGGGCTAACACACGAGATAAGGAGGACTGGCGAAAAACGGACTGAGAAGCCAATAAAAAACGTGTTCCATCATCAAGGACAGTCACACACCAACAACGCCAGGGGGAAAAAATTATGTCAGAGACAAATAACTCAATTCCGTAAGGTGCTCCCACTTCAAGAGAAACATTTATCGTGCGTGTAGTAACAGAAGAAAATGCTAGATAATAGGTTATTTTAGCTCGTGTTCGCAAGAGTGGTACAAGAACCGAGCTTCGGTAGTAATTTTTGGTAACAGCAATGATTGTATAATAATTTTAGCTGCTACGTATGAGTAAATTAAAACTACATAAACATTTTTTATAATGGGTTGCATGTTGAATAAAATTTTTCAAAATAGGTCATAATTATTATTATTATGGCTGCTGCTATGTTGTTTAACGTAAACTTTTGTAGTCTACTTAGTAATAAACCGAATAAATTAGTGTTATAATAAAGGAATTTAATTTATAAACTGACGAGTATTTTTTCCCAGTCAACTCAGCTGAAAATATGACATTAGTGGATAGTAAATACAATCGTCAGTCAAATTAATTTCTTGGGTTATCCAATTTTTATCCTCATTTCCATTTACTTTTCAGAACTATGGTTCTATTAAACGCGGCTGTCATAAAATCGGGGCGCAATTGGATCGTAATCTCATTTACAATGTTTTAATCTCTTTAAACTGCCCTATGACGTCAGTTTATATTAAATCAAACGCACTATGAACTGAAAATCGGTAAATAATTCGTTTATGTAAATAAACACCGACCAATGCCATTTCCTCCTGTGACGGATAATTTAATTTAGAGACTATGCTCTCATCCTCTGCACAGAATAAATTCATAATTTTATAATTGTACCAAACACTGTGCAACTCTTACACATTGTATTTTTCGTAATGGACCACACACAAAGTATTTTTCGGTTCCATAGTTCTCATACACTTGCATGTTAAAGTAGTGATTTTACTGTTTTCACTACCTACCCAAAGTAAAATCTATTTAAACAATACAAATTAAATAATTTAAAGTGAAAGTAAATGTATAAAGAGGTAAGAAAAATTAAGGTGTCGAACGAACGGCTGGAATATTGAATCGTCGGTAAAATATAAACTACTCATCTTATTTCAATGAAATTTTAGTCGAGCAGAGATTTTATTAGCGAACGTCTATTTATTTAGCACCGGACGATAGTATGCTTTGCTTTTGAGTAAGTAATTAAAAAAGGTGTTCAGAAAATGAAGGGATAGAAACCACAAAATCCATAAAATGGAAAACAGTAGTTTTCATAATTTTAGTACGATAATATATATGACTCTATAATAACCGAAATTCAGAAATATTTGCGTTTTGATTTTTAAAACTTCCGTAAACCACACGCGCAGAGGTTTTCGGAGAGTAAAATTATTTTAAAATCAAGTGGTAAATAATTTTGAATTTCGTTTAATACAGAGTCTGGATATTTTCCTTCCAAAATTATAAAATTATAGTTTTCCAGTGTTATGGATTTTGTGTTTCTGTCCCTCATTTTCCTAAACACCGTTTTTAATTTTTTAAATAGTCGTTCGTTAGTAAAATATCTACTCTGGTAAGGAATTTAATTCAAATAAGATGAGTAGTTTCGATTTTATCGACGATTAAATGTTCCAGTCATTCGCTTGACACCTTAACTTTCCACACCACATAAGCTACAGAATGACACATTTGTAATTTCAAGTAGAGATTGTTTCTTTTTTTATTATCAGGTTATTATTTAATTCTTGAAGTACCTAAATTTTTGCGCATCTTTTAGTAATTCTATATAAAAAATAAATACATAATTTTTACTTAAAATAACAAAGGTGTGATTCTGTAACCTGATACATTTACTTTCACTCAAAATTACTTAATTCATATCGTTTGAATAGTTTTTAATTTATGTAGTTAGAAAAAAACGGTCATATCGCTTCCCTGCCATGCGCTTGTGCTAAAGCTACGGAATCGAAAAAATATTTTATTTGTGGTAAGTTACTATTAGTGCAATATGTATAAGTTGGATGGTGTTTGGTGCAATTATAAAATTACGGTTTTTTTGCAGAGTCCCCTTAAAGTTAGGGTATTATTTATCCCCGTCATGTATATGATGAAGTCTCGACGAACTTAAATACTGATAACGGCACCAGTTAATGTGATACATTCATTTTAAATAACGCGGGAAGGACTTACTGCATGGTAACACATATACTTAATGAGGTGGCGAAACGATTGCATGTTGGCCTCGCATTCGAAAAGTCCTGGGTTCGATTCCCAGCTTACCGAAAAAAAATCGCTCCATGCAAAAGCTGGGGAGAACCGTTAACAATGGTCGTGGCTAAGGTTAATCCAACTACACGTTAGGAAAATTTTGGCAAGGGGCAATTTCTGCCGCCTGTGGCGCTGGCAGCGGTAAGAGTTGGAAACTGACCAATCACAGAGCTTTCGTAATCTTAAAGTTACATGAAGTTGATAATTTAAAATCCAAATTTGGTTTGTTTTTCACTTTAAAATTATATTAAAATACTTCACTCCTTGCCACGGTTAAAATTAATTTTACTTTTGGTTTCGTATTTTAATAGACCCGTAGACATAGCAGCTGAACTAGCGGCAGAATTTTTCCCTGTGCCAAACTCTCCCATAAAAACAATTGCTTACAAACCTGTCGTAGAATTAACCTTATCATGGCCGATTCCTTTCCCAATTCCTGTCCTAGTGTGAAGTTGTCTGTCACCGTCTGTAGCGACTTCATCGACAAGACGTGAAGCCCACTTATCTTACGGCATCGGAGAGAACCAGCTCTCTACATGTTGAGATCACGACGTATAGTTGTCTTCGTGGATTCACGAGGGATCTCACTGGAAGTTCCTACCGCTACTCCAGTCCTTTTTCCTCATTGTGGACAGTCCTTTTCACGCCTCTCCACTCCCGGGTTTCCTCTGAAATTGCTTCCACCTCGACAGTCAACCACTCCCCTCTTTGCCTTTTGTGTGCGGGCGACAATGTGCGAGATGTGAGGAAGGACTTCTCTGCAAGGACGTCCTGCCTGGAAATGTGGACTACCTTTCTAAACACGCTTTGTGGCTTGCGTGAAATTCTTACTCTGGGGAACATGTAGGTGTAGCCGACCGCATGTAAAAGTGCGAGTGAGTATAGAGCGCTCTCTACTGACATAATATATATATATATATATATATATATATATATATATATATATATATATATATATATATATATATATATATATACACGTAGAAGTAAGTGCCAAAAATATTCTATCATTTTCGTTAGCATAAAAACGCTGCAGAAAAAATAATAATATAATCCCTTCCTCATTCTGCATACAGATATTGTATCATAGAAGGTCTGTAATCTCTGAACATCACTAGAGTTGCAAACAATTTAGACTGATGCAATGCGTAGGATCCAAGGGCAAGTAGCATATTTGCATCTTGTTCTCTGGTGTAAATAATATCCTCGAATAAGAGCATAAAATGCACACCGGGCGATTTCAGCGAAAGGTGGGTTCCTTACACTTAAAATATAAAAAATGTCTACACAAACATATGTCCGAATATCCTTATTTCTTAATTAAAGAAAATGTCACACCTGTTACACATTTTCAGTGCATTAGCATAGGTGAAACTGCCATAAACTCAGAATTTTACAGTAAATGCTAGAAATGACAAACTCTTGTTTCCACATACATAAACACACACATCGTCTCATGCATGGTCGCTCCATTCCAGTGCTCCCACATCCGACATAGAGGATAAAAATGACGACATCAGCATACTTTTATCGATAATATATCTAATTTTCCAACAACACCAATTTTATTACCGGTTACCATGTAACTCATTGAATTAACTTTCACTAAACACAAACACTATAGATTTTCCGAACTGTGTTTTATGTACTTTTTTTTTTTTTTTTTTTTTTTTTTTTTTTTTTGTTTTGGTGTAAGGAACGAAAACCATCCTCAACGTTTGTAAAAATATTTCAGAAACAGCCTGTGTACGTGGACCGCAATAGGCGACTATCTTCCTGCTACGTTGCCACATTTTGCACGAATAATAATTTTGTAATCTCTTTCGTGCAGGATTGTTGTGCATGTTTCTTGTGCGACCGTCCTGGAACACACAGTTTAAATTTTGTTTGATTTAAAGTGTAAAATTATTTACAACATTCTTATAAGCCAAAAATTTCAAAGTACGTTACCGACTATCAAGCCAATGTAATCAACAAAAAAACATAAAGAACGGCAGGTGTTTTAGATTCATACGACCTTGACGCAGGTAGAGCTTGCAGAGAAGTTAAGACTGAGTCACTTAAATCACAATGGAATCATTTTATCAAAGTAAATAACCTAGGTCACCATTCATTGAAGAATATAACTACATTACAGTAATTTGAGGACTAAGTAAGGAATGATTATCGATGTCATAAATTAACTGACGTAATGAGTTTTTCCTATACTATCATCCGTAGCTAAGAATAAGTAACTGAAATATTTCCATTGACTCAGAGAAACATTTAATTTTATTTGATGGAACATTATCAAAAAAATTAAAAACACATTAAGATTATTCATTGCTGTCATAACTCGTTAAAGACGACTTCATAATCATGAATTCTGTTGGATTGTCGAAACAATTATTTTAAATTTAAACGTTATTATCGGTGTACAATCACGAAAATTGGCAGGCGATTTTGGTTCTAAAATATCGGATTCTAATTTCATGAAATGAAATTACGTTAATTGCACGTAGCATTTAATTTTGAATGCACGCGTGGTGTATTGTTGCGTGAATATGTTATACATTGAGGGGAAAATACATATATCAACTGGAAGTTATTTTGCAGGCTGAATTGTTGATTTAAATGGAAAACTGACATGACTGTAGACAGACGTGTCTAAGCTATATGATTCCGCTGAAGTTGCGAAAAAACAGCTCTAAAATAAGTACAGAAAACCACCACCGTTACGAGGAAAGAATAAAATAAACGAATGGCTATTGTCGAAGTCGAAAAGAAATACAAACTTAAAGACTGCTTTAGGTTTTACTCGTAGAAAAGTTTCCGTATCATAAGATAAAAAATTTTCAACAAATACCCACAAAGTTTAATTTTTTTTCCGTAGACGCATTTCTTTTGCTTTTATTTTACAATGCATGTTAAGTATTCGCGTATACACGTTTACGCAGACTTATTTTTATTGACTTGGGAAAAGTAACTCATCAAGGTAATCTGTGCATTGCTACTTCCTGAATAGGTCCTAATGACGTTGCGCCAATGGCGATTTACTCGTGCGTTACGATCCTTACATTGAAAAGGGGAGGGGGGAAGGTTCCATAACCAAAAATTAACAGATTTCAACACTTAACTTGAGGCCCCAATACGTTATAAATCATAGGATTTTAATACAGCTGTGGTAATTTATTGTAAACTGTTACATAAAGATTGCTCGTAAGTTTTCAGTATGTAAAAATTTCATTTTGGTGAAAATTTATATTTGATACTATGTTAGTGTGACATTTGGCATTATATTAATCTTTCTGTAAAATAGCGCCATTTTAAAGTCGGCTAACTAGGTATGCAGTAAATATTTTTTTTTTGTATTTGTCGTATTTTTATCGAGACACATTATTGTACATGTATATTTTCGTACCGTGAAATCATTGAAGTACGAAAAAAGTAAATATTTTTTACTTTTCGCATTATTTAATTTCTAAACTCTTACTCAGTGTCAAAAGCGCTTGTTAAATATATCTTAAATAATTTTTAGTCAAACATGAATTGGACGTAGTTATACAAAAGGGAACAAGTCCACAAATTACTGGAGCAGAGATATACAAGGCCGCAGTCTACTCTGTGCATATAAACCTTGTAGAAACCATCTCTTCTTTTTATTAAAATATTATGATTCAATATGCATTATTTTTCTGGGATATACTTCTTACCTTCTTCTGCCTGGAACGGTTATCTCAAAATAAATTACTTTGTGGTTTTGTTCTATACCGCATAACTCCATCCAATTATATGTGTGTGAAGCACAATGATTAAATTCCCATTGGTAGTTTGTGTCCTGCAATTCTGCAAACCAAGTGTGTAGGAAATAGGCCCTTCCGTTACGTAAAGTGAGGAGATTTTCTCATTAGCACCTAAGATCGAGGTCTTCAGCGCTGGTGAGGGATGACATCTGAAGCAGTGCTGGAATGAAGCGGTGGGAGAAACGGGAGATACCCGAGAAACCCCACTGACTAGCGGCACGATTACCACATGCGAAAATCTGTGGACTTATCCCGTCGGGATTCGAACCCGGATCGCCTTGGTGGAAGGCGGGTGCTGTAGTCACTGCGCAAACTGTGGCCCTCTTCCGACACGTATGGATTCTAGAACTACGCACTCATGTCGCACGTGACTAACGGATGCTGGCTTGTGCTTTCGGCCATTATTTCCGGGAATATTATCATACTGCCTCTTTGCTTGTTATCCATACAGATATCGTCCTCTGTAGTTCTACCTGATTGTACAAAATCGCACTGGATAATGCAACTACAAGCTATAACGAATCACATCGCGCAGGTATTTGTGCTCATAATGTCGTCAAATTATTCCGAGAATCAGCTAGAGACCCAGCTAACGACCAGCTAACAGCTGATTGTGATTATAAATAATCACGCTCTAGAGCTACCTCTGGTGCGTTGGCGTAATGAGCATCTGCGTCAATGTCCCACACAGGAAGCGGTAACCAGGAAGTTCCATCGAACGAACGCTGAGACACAAACGTTTGCTGCCGGAAGTTCCGTCAACAGATTGTTCTAATCAGCTACACTGCCAATGCGTCTTTTGCTAAAAATTGTCCTTATCTTCTCCTCCCCCTCCCTAAAATCCATACGTCAAGTTTTCTTCCCTTTCATTATCCCGAACAATATAAACAAGAAGGCAAGAGGCCGTCGAAAAGTAACCGATGTGACAAAGCCAAGGCCTGAAATTACTGAAGCGTTAAAGTCGCCACATCGTGCTCATTACGCTTCAACCTTAGCTTCAAGACACAATCCCCTGAAATGGCACGCAGCCTACCCGCCGATAGATCGCCGCTATGAGGTATCGGCGGCGATCTCATTTTAAGATGATATATAAATACTTATACCTCTTTAAGGCCCCGCATCAGTCACATTATTATATTATTAATTTTATCGCTTTTACGAAATTCTGAGAAGAAAAATTTTGAAATTTGCTATTATAGCGTGAATTTAGTTTACTTTGCGTTGCAACACAAGCACCTCAAGTTAAAATTTTTAACGTATATTTAGGTCGCAATCAGTCGAGCAATTTTTTTTTATTCTAAATTTTCTGGACTGATTTCTGCTTAAATATATACGTTAAAAGTTCAAATTCGGCTATAGTAGCGAATTTCACATTTTTGTTCTCAGATATTAATAAAATCGAAAAACAACTCTTTCCAATATGACTGATGCCGAGCTTTGCTGATTCTGCATACCTTAAAAAAATGTAAAATACTCATCGTCGCCATTTTCGGCAGCGAGAAATTTAGCTTTCAAAATTACTGGAAGACATAAAATGGATTTACATAAAAATGGTCTTTGAATACTATTCCTAAGAAGGTTTTATGACCCATGGAACCACACTGCAACCTTACATGCAAAAGTAACTAAGCGCACGACATGACAGTGCTTCTCCCTTCATCTTGCCTCGTCATCACATGCCTATGATTACTAAACTTTCTGGTTGCGTTATTTATAAAACCAGTCCTCATCGTCATTTCGATTACCTCTGCCTCTATTGTCTCTTGAACATTTAACCGAGACTTTCCTCCATAGTTATAGGTGATAGTTTATCGCGAAAATTCTTTGGTCCAACGTCCCTTGTAAACGATGTAATTTTTGCAACATACATGATAGGATAGTATCTGTCCGACAAAACATAGTCTACAGACCAATCATAAGGGTCAAATATTACACCGGTAGAATTATCATTGTCTTTGCCAAATACTATCACAGTTTCACGTATAGACGTAAGCCAGTAACATAAACAAAGCTTCCGACATCCTAATCGTACGTTGAAACCTAGCAGTCAAGTTTTCTCTCGACGAATCACCATCTCTACTAAGGATCATCGGGGACATCAAGTAAGACGAGCTACTTGTTCTACTATTATTGTTTCCTTCCAATCTTTGTTGCAAATTCGTTCCAGATGTAATGTGCGTTCTTCGTCACTCATGACATCGGCCGCTGTAAACTGACGACCCTTGACCCGTAGGTCTTGCTGGAGACATTTTGTAATGTCTTGCGGATTTCATACATTCGATAATGATGCGGTCTGTTATACAGGATGTTACAAAAATATACGGCCAAACTTTCAGGAAACATTCCACACACACAAAGAAAGAAAATATTTGATATGGGCATATGCCCGGAAACGCTTGATTACCATGGTAGGGCTCAATTCCTTACATCTCGTTAAATGTAATCGTAAAAACATTTCGTACAGACACTGTTCCAATTACCCAATGGAATGTTTCGTTAGAATGTACGTTACTTCCTAGGATCACCGCCAGGTGGGCGACGTGACGGAAGGTAATCGTGACTGCATTGCGTCTCTTTAACGCACATGAAATGATGGACTGGGAGCACACGAAGGCAGACAGCACCAGCATTACGTAACACACGTTTTTAAATGAAATGTTCAAAATTACTTCCGTGAGCGAGGATTCATGCATCTACTCTCCGCCGCATGGAATCCCTGATGCGCTGATGTATCCCTGGAGTATGGCGTATTGTATCAGTGGCCCACCTGGCGGTGAACCTAGGAAGTAAAGTATATTGTAAAGAACCAATCCATTGGGTATTTGGGACATTTTCTGTACGAAGTGCTATTTACGATGACATTTAACGAGATGTAAGGAATTGGGTTTTCCACCATGGTAATTAAGCGTTTCCAGACATATGTCAATATCACATATTTTCTTTCTTTGTGTGTGTGTGTGTGTGTGTGTGTGTGGAATGTTTCCCGAAAGTTTGGCCGTGCCTTTTTGAAACATCCTGTATTGTCAATTCCGCAAGCATCACAAATAAGATACGTCACAAGCTCTTACCGGTATGACTTCACCTTTAATGTTCCACTATCAGTTGTTTTCTGGGAGTTACAGTGATTGATTTCCACGAAGTTGTTGGCTATCCTTTTATTTATGCCAGGGATTAGACTGTCTGGCCATCTATTTTTGTTTCGCTTTCTCTCCAGATATTTTGCCATTCAATGACGGTTTGGGTTCTAAATCCCATGTTTTCCTATGGAGTCACTTTCCTGCATCTGTATCTTCTAGTCATCAGCACCCCTCTCTCCCTAATTATTGGTGCTGTGCCTGCCAGCGCTTAGAGTGCTTCGGTCGATAATATATTCGAGGCAAACATGACTCAAACACGCTGAGCAGGTTTTGAATAAATAACTATAGCTCTGCACACCGTTTGATAAGTCGTGGGACTGCAGAGAAACGTATTTGAAATGCATATCGGTATCCAAAGAATTCCTTCCTCTTCACTTTTTATATCCTTCGCGATGTATGGCCAATACTGACATGCCTTTCTTTATCAATTGAAGGGTGTCATGTTGTAGCGAATTTGGTACATTTTTCTTCATAGAAAGTGGTCATCATTTTCTTTTACCCTAAATTATATGAATATATTACTACGTTAACACTATCAATGAAAGTAATACAAATTACGTTATATATACAAATACTTAAGTACAAATTCCATGTTTGAATTAAAATTTACTTCCCCGAAAATTTAAGAAAATTTACTTAGTTCATTATGGCATCAGACCCCCTATATTTTGGGAGTGATCAATACGTCAGAGATGGCCTCCGTTCTGTATACTCCCACATGGGGTTCGAGTGAAGAGATATTGGCCAGCACTTTAGTAGCGAGGTATTCTGGGGTGATACGAGAAGAGTTCGAAGCAGCGACGCATCAAGTACTAGAGGAACGAAAGAACCACGAGAAAAACCGCTAGCTAAAAACGCCTGCTACATTTGCCACATGCGAACAATGGGGGCACAATCACGGCGGTGATCGAAGACGTCTTGGTGGGAGGTGAGTGTTCTAATCAATCACACCACCGTGACCTCGCCAAGTAGGCGACGGTCTCAAATAAGTGTAAAACAAAAAGAAAGAAAAAAGCTACCTTATAGCTAAGAGGCCCAGAAATTTCGAGGGTTCAACGAACTGTAGTCTGAACTACACAGTCTTATATACACTCTGTTCTTAGTTACTTTTTCAGTGGCTGCTGTTGCTCTAATGACTTGATATTGCTGTAGTCAGCGAGTTTTCTCATGCAGGGTTGTTATTGGTTCAGAGTTCTCAAAGACAAGTTTAATAAACGGTTACCCAATCGCGAACGTAACTCACGCAGTCATGACTTCAAAATGTAACTTGTCCTCAAACGAACGTGAGAAATTTCTGAGTCTCAACTTGTAGTGTCTTTGCCACACGAGAAAAATGCCATATTATAATAACAAATAATAACTTTATGTGTACAATTTCTAGCAGTGGTGTGCATGGAGTTTAAAATATTGACATCGAGTGTAGAGAAAAAAAAACCGACGTGAGAGTAAAGCTGAAGTTTTCAAAGGTACAAAGCGAAAGAAGGAATCCACAGGCAGGCGATTTCGAGCATATCCCTTTGATCTACCGTACACTCCCTGATTTCCCTTCCGTTTTAGGAGTTAGAAAAGTTGGTTCCTCTGTAACGCTGCCAAATGAAGATGGCGTACCTCTACCTAGGCATTTTTTCGCATTACTTTTTTCTCACTTTGAAACCATAGACGGCATCCATATCTAGCCTTAGTTATCGTCTTTCCTCTTTCGCCGCATTTAAAATCAAATAAAACTACTCCAAATAGTAAATTATAATTCCTATGAACCTACACACGAAAAGGACTATTAAAAGAGTGTAATATAACTTGCCCATTTTTCCTCTGAAAGTAGGCTTTAAAATTAGTTTAATGTAATAAAATAAAAAACTAAATTAAAATAGGATTTTCAAATATCGTAGCTTAAAACAAATTAACTTCTTTTGCACGAAATAAAAAGACTATATTATAGGGAAACAATCAGGGGTGTATTCTCTACTTGACATTGTTTCCAAGTATAAGTCAACAGTCATTTCCCTTGCGTTTAATTTAAGAAACTCCATTATATATATATATATATATATATATATATATATATATATATATATATATATATGCGTGTGTGTATATGTACCTCGGAAGCATAAGACACCATGTCCACTTTTTATCAAAGTGTAGCCTACTTTTCACTGTAAACTTGACAACAGTTTTACATGCTTTGAAGTGGCATACATCACAAAGTCAGAGTTGTATAAATTTTTTTTTATCTAAACAGCTGGATTCACGAGTGTCTTCAAATTGCTCTACTGAAAATTTTAATTTTTTATGTAGTGTCTTATGCCTCCGAGGTACAGATATTATATATTACCACACACTATATATTGTGACTTAAGCGAACAGAACGATCTTTAGGGGATGGTCTATGAAAGGATACGGAGCAAGAAATGTCTAGAAGTGCACGATTTCTATCCTACGAAGCCATCTATTCTTTCATATTCATAGTTCAGCTTAGTTTAGTTAGGTGGGGAATGATCCCTACCGCCGTGGATCTATCCGGGTTTTTTTCTCGATAGCGTCTGTTTCAGTGGATGTATAAACAATGTCATCTTTCAATGACTTTTTCGATGGAAGTGGATGACAAACTGAAGTATTTTTTTGGATGTAGGTCATTGGTAGCGAATGTCGCATAGTCGCAGAAAACCCACCAGGGCATAGCACCAGAAAATGAGCAACGAAAAAACGAAGAACAAACCAAGGAAGCAGGATATGGTTATAGTTAACGAACACACGAATGACGGATATTTCCAAAATGGAAATACAGTCGACAATAGTAGTTTCCCGTCGACAACATATGCAACGTTTCGGTAACTGGTATTTGATCTCGTTTTCAGGCCCACGAACAATCTGAGGAACTCCAGCACACTAGTTTTCTCGTGGCTAGTTCTTTTATATAACTGTGGGAATTCTGCACTCAGAAACATTAACTAGTAATGACATATATCTAATAAAACACAGTTTATGATAAACTATGCCATGTTCACGTGAACCACGGAAAAAGGCAATCTTCCTATGTACTGGTATATAAGAGCCATAAATCCACGCTAAGAAGGAGTAGTCCCCCTATTTAAAATACCAATCAATTCTGTCGGATGAATCGAAGAACGCGTCTGTTACGTTAGGAAACTATAATTTACGTTAATATGTGGCTTTATAACTACGCGCTTGCCGCGCACGGAGGGATGACAAATACGCAGACTCTCGCAGATCTCAAGAACGGCCTGGCTCAGGGCTCTAGTTCGCGCCACCGTCATGAGAGCAAGCCCCTCGTAATTGGGATTGTGAAAACGAATCCTTAACCGAACATTGCCGAAGTTTAGCACCACTGCCGGGTAACTTACGCAACGAAAATGTTACAGTGAGATAATAAGCAATTTAATTAATCCACCTATACTAATGAACGTCAGTAACATATAATTTCATTCTTAGTGAATTGAAAAGGTAAATGTAACACGAAAAATATATTATGACCATATAATTACAAAAATAAAAACTGTGCTGAATCAAGTGTTCTGAATGTTGGTAACAGGGAGACGACAACTGCAGTCTATTTTGGGCGCCTGCGACAAAAATTAAGTTCTCGTTGTTTAACATGCGGGAGTTACGACACTCTTATTTTAAACTCGGTGATTAAAAAAATACCGTCCTCTAGCAAGGAATCCGTGCATTCTCGAGCGTGTGAAAATTATATGTATTTTATTCCATATCATAGCTCAAATTCTTCGGGTAACTTTTTTAAGTTTGGTGAAAATATGGTATAATAAAATTTGTTCCGTTTACCAATGATATTCAGTATTCAGTTGTAATAAGAAAACTTCATATTGTCAACATATCTAAATCTCTACTGCAATTGTTTGTTGCACATATGCCCAATAGTTGGCGTATTGTTCAGCATTAGCAACTTTCATAACTTCGAATTAATATTGCGTACAGTGTTGTTTCCAAAATTAACCAATACGGCTCTTGAACTTTGCTAAACAACGTATGGTTCATAATTTTTGACTCAGCCATCCATAATGCTTGTTTGTTGGTGTCAAGTTAAAGACACATGAATCGTTGGCAATCCTGATGCTGATATTGTGGCAACACTGATGCAATAGTTGTCGGCGATGGCCCGTGACCTCGCAACCAGTTGGTTCGTGATCATCATGGTAGTAAGTTTGCTATTGGGCATTATTGCTACTAAAATCGTTCATCATCGCATATTTTGTGCAACATTAAATTCATTCTACCAGACAACAGCAAAATTAGGAATCTTAAGTGTCAGACAAAAGAGTTACACTGAATTTATTCTCTTCTACTGATTGTCTCAAACCTAAGTAGTTTACATGGAATGACAAACATCGCCTCTCTAATAGCATTCATTCGTGATGTTCTAGCTATGAAGGCATCTGGGAGGACTCACATTCGATTCCAAGCTCCGGGCATTCTGAATACGGTTATCGATCCAGGCGAATTCTGGGGTGGTTTCTTAGTAAAGGCTAGTAATTCCTATCCTAGATACTGTTTTATGTGTTACGCCGTCTATGGTCTCGTTGTAAACGAGACGAAATTTATAATAAAAATTTTCGTGTTAACATTTTCGACCAATTTATGCATCAGTATGGTAGATTTCCAAATGACTTTTACAACGTAACTAAGAATGACAACCAGGCTGAATACAATTGTTTGTGTGAGAAAAAGCTACAACTTGGTTCATGAGGGACCCTGACATTGCTCAGTGTGTGTTGCGAGAGAGCAGCGGCATTCGAGCCGTCTGTCTCATGGAAAATTTAGCGGTTTTTATTTTAGCATAGTTACGCATCTTCTCGCCTTCCTCGCTCTACATTTCATCGCTTCCTTCACTCAACATTTCTACTCGCATTCAGCGCCTATACTGTATTGTGCACTTTGGTCCTCGGGCAAACATTGCCAGTATGACAATATTTTCCAACGAGAAGTATAGTATACCACAACTAGAATCAGGGATAAGTACAGAGCAGGAAATTCAGCGGTTCAACAAACTTCTGTCTAGACTCCACAGTTGTGCGCGCGTTGTCCTAAGCTACTCCTTTATTGGCTGCCTTTCTAGTGAGTGGCCAGTGGTGCATCTGATGAGGTAACGCACAAGTCTGAGAATGATCTCATGCATATTATTGGACCAAAGACGTTGGTGAATGACATTGACTCACTAGCGAAAATAGTTCGAATTTCAATGAATTCACGAAATTTCCGAGTACAGTATTTACTTATGACGAAAACTGTTATAAATAAGTTCCGTCATTTAGATTGTTATCTAAAATACATTGTTAATAACTGAACTGAAAAAAAGCTTAAACTGGGTGTGATTTCAAAATATGACAATTCTCCCTAGCAATTCCAGCTTAATAAAATAAAATTTACCAACTAAGGGTATCCAGAACAACCGGAGTTTTCTGGATTCATCCAACTTGGAAAGACAGCCTTGAGGAGAAATTTTCCTCTTTTTCACATATTTCTGATTTTACCTTTCCGGGAACAATATACTGTCAAGTATAAAGAAATATAACTGTCACAGCGTATAAATAAATGTTAAAGTCTTCAAACGTTTTCTTTTTGAAAATGTGTATTACAACAGAAAACATTACTATTCTACCAAGAATTCTTGTATCGCTGGGCTTCCCAAAGAATTTCTTTGGAAGCAGTACAGACTTTTTACAGCGTGTGAAACTGTTTACATGTTTTAACAACTGAAAAAAAAAAATTAAATTTTGTTATAGTTGTACAAGATGTTCATAAAGTATTGTCCTGATTTCAGTAGTTAGCAGAACTCATATTAATTATACTGAGGGTTATTAGCAGGTACACTCGGAAATTCAAAGATTATGTACAGTTATATTCTCATGCACCCCTTTCAGGTGCCTTATCAGACTCTGTAGTATGTAGTACGAAAAATTATTACTTTTTCATTAGCAAGCAAAATGTTGTAATTTACAACACGAAAACCCATATTTTACTAGGAATCACTGTATTTGAATTTATAGGTTCAATAGGCATTTATTACAATTATAATTTACGCACCAGTGATAAAACGTCTCGTCTGTGTTGGGTTATGTAAACGGGTGATTTTTTTTCTGTGCAACAATGAACCCTAATGTGATTAAATTTTGTTAACTGCATTATACGAGTCACGGTCAACATCGCCACTCCAATAAATTGATTCTAGTGTACTTCCTACCTTTTCAGCAGTGAAAGGGTTAAAAATAAAATACAACTCTCCATACGAAGATTATTGGTAGCCACGTGGTCGCGTGACAGGGGGTAGAGTAGGCGGTTTCGAAAAGTTTTTATTCAATCTCCACTATTTTAGCTTCCCTTGCATATTACACTTTGTACGTACTATAAATTTAAATATTACTGTGCTCTGAAGCTCTTGCAATACTTGCCAAGTTTTTGGTAGGTGTAAATAAGTCACTTTCACCGTAATTTTAATAACATTGCTGCTACTGATTATTACACGATATATCGACAATCGACAACATCGAGACACTTTAAGGTAAGATTAATAGATATGTTTCTGTTGTGCTTCTTGCGGAGTTTTCGGCCTTAAATAATTGGGAATTTAAAACAATAAATCAACACTTAAGGGTGAGACTGACTCTTAAACCGTCTCCGTTGTGTTATTCAAAATTCAGCTGCTCTCTGCAAGTGGTTTAGATAGTTCACTGACTGCTCGATAGAGTGCTCTCTGCCAATATCATGTGGCGGTGGCAATCGCAGTGGCGAGTTAACAGAACTAGCTGTAAACCGCGTGGAAAAACTAACCTACTATCGTGACTGCTATACCTATACATAATCAATGCATGCACAGTGTCGGAAGAATCGCGTTTATTAAATAACCAGGGTCAGGAATATTTCGCAAGCTCAATTAAGTTCATGTTAGAATGTACTTTCCTGCGTATATTCAAGTCCTCCCATTTGTTCATTAACTGCTACTCACACGAACATCAGACAATGGACAAATAGACAGGGCCAGTGTGTGCATAATACTGTGAATTTTAATGTGCTGGTCACTCAACTCTCGAAATTTTTCTATGAATCACTACTCCACGTTCCTAAATGTTCACTTACAGATGTGCGCTTCAGGGGTCAAACCGAGTCGTTGTTGCTTTCTTCTCCCAATATTTCCGCACACTAACTATTATTAATCGAGGATATACGCCAATTGATTATGTTTGTGAGCTGTGACTGAAAGAATATAAGGGTAAAAAAAGGCTACGCATCTAGGCTACTAAGCCGCGAAGAAACTACAAACGATTAAAATTCAATTTCGTCGCGAACAAAGCGAAGTTGATAAAACACAAGACAAGTTGTGCATCACCCAAGAAAGCTTCGTGGTTTGGTTACGAAGCACTACAAAGGGACGGGAAACCGTATAGAGGATGATTAAACACATAGTAAGAATTTAATATTACATTGTTTCATTCTTGAGTGGTCATAAATAATGTTTTGAAATGTTCAGCTGTCTCTAGCGTTCTTGGAATAAACAGATACACTTCTTTACTCTACTGGATGTTTACAAGGCGTGAAATGACGTAGCGGCTTATATATGGGCGAACTTCGCCGCTTATTGACTGCCTGGAGCTGTTAATAACAACCCCGTGTCTTTGAACGTTTCACGCAATGGGGCAGAATGACAAACTGTATTAGTTTGGACATACGCCATTGCAATATTATGTCGTTCCAGAAATCTTAGAAAGGGACTAAGAAAAACAAACAACGAAATACGAAAAAGGAGAAAAACAAGCCGAGTTGGCTGTAATCAACACATCCATAAACAAAAACAACTACAGCTAACTTGACTTGTTTTTCTCCTTTTTCGTATTTCGTTGTTTGTTTTTCTTAGTCTCTTTCTAAGATTTCTGGAACGTCAAAGTATTGCAATGGCATGTCCAAAATAATACAGCTTGTCAACAACCCCGTGTATGTTTGGCTCCTGCATGTTACGGCAGGTTTCCTATTGGCCTGGCTGCCGGCTAGCAGGCCAGCTGTCTTACGCTGATTGGTAGTAGGTGTTTCCGTCATGTTGCTGGCCAGGGAAGCCATTTTGCTTGCGTGTGTGATGCTCGCCGTTATACTGGCTGTTTCATTGCTGCGAACCTAAATATTCTGTAACATCAATATGTTACACACTTTGGAAAATTATTTCTTGTAAAAAAATTGGTAAAGTTATGTAATGGAAGTTTTTGGCTGGCGCAACTCTGAATACCTAGGAGAAAAATTCGCGATTGAAAATTATATTGAAAACCAACGTTTATTAAAAATAAGTAAACAATAAATTACCGGGAGCAGTTTAATAATGCCAAAATTTCCTCACTGTGGAAGTATGGTTTTGAATACGTTTCCCTTTAGTAGATAATGGGGTGAGTATTTTTTTACGTAGAATATTTGACAATTGACTGTTAAATAACACAGTTTGAATCAGGAGGTACCAATGAATGAAAAAGGTCACAGTGTCGCAAAACCTTTAAGTGAACCGGTTTCGAAGAAAAACTGACATAGAAAATGTGTATGGAATATTACAGATAGGGACCGCGATGGTCGAGGGGTCAAACCTCTCGCTTCCCATCGTGATCCGGGTTCGATTCCCGGCGTGCTTGGTCCCCGGATTTTCGCATTTGGGAATCGTGCCTGACAATGGATGCCGCTGGTTGGCGGGTTTTCTCGAAGATCTCCCGTTTCCCCCCGCCCATTCATTCCGGCGCTTCTCCATACTCACATCATGTCAACCAGCGCTAAAGACCACGATGTTAAGCGCTGACCTAAATATCTCAACTCAGTCACCCTTACAGGTAGGCAACGCGTGATACACATGAGGTTTGAGTAGCCCCGATTATCTAACAACGATGAAAGGGATTTCAAACAATTTCTTCACAGATTTGGATTTGACATTATCAAACCACGCACGGAGTATCATTAATAATTTACCTGTACTTTTGGTTATTTTAACAAATTAAGACATTCAATGGCAATCTTATTTCTCGGGTTTGACCCGAGAAGCTATGGTCCATCATTTCTACTACTTTTACAATAATTATTTTTCTAATCCTAAGGGGGAGCAGATATTGAACAACTATTGCAAATTTTGGTTAAAAACCGCGTACACTATGTTAATTAATTTTGTAAAGACAAAATACACAACGGTTTCAGCTTATCATGTAATTAAAGAAATTCTCATTAATGAACTAGTTAACCGAATGTACATAAATTATTGTCTAGAAAAAAAATTGACTGCATAGAAAAATATTTTAACTGTGCAACAGTTTCTCGATATATGCTCTCGTTTACGAATTCAAAAATAATTATCTTGAAAGTCATCAAGAATCAAGATTTGCGCCACCCTAAAAATTTGCATTATATAACTTGACCTCATCTAGAAAAATGTGTAACCTACTTTCATGAACACCCTTGTGTTTGCATATTCAATCGGCCGGGCAGCAGCACCCTTAGAGCACTAGTAGTAATATTTAGCCGGTTCTGGGACATGGAGCCGGTGGGTGGCACAGTGTGGCACCACCCGCCATGTTGTGACGTCACGTCCCCGACCGCCATGTTGGATGACCTTGACCTTTAACCTTGACCCTGACCTTGACCTTGAGTGTCAAATTACCAAAATTTTCCAAAATTTCGAAAATTTCAAAAAAATTTTAAAAATTCAAAATTT
>PNEQ01077848.1:0-36640 GCA_003012365.1 Medauroidea extradentata
AAACAATGTACCTTTTGAAAACTTAACATGAACACGCATGTTTAACAGATTATTATTTCTGACGCTGATTTCAAAATACAAATTTAACAAAAAGGTGTCTTGTACGTAATTCGAACCGAGGTCTCCGGACCAGGAGTGGACCACTCTCACCAGGCCACGAACAGCAGTTAAAGCTTCGGCTGTCTGCAGTGACTTCACAATTGGTTTGCCTTTCCCTAATTAAACCAGCTATGATCACAGTAGATATCGACGATCTGGCAACAACGCTTCCCGCGGCACGAGTCAGACTTCGCGCGCTTACGTCTTATTGGCTACAGTATTTAGGCTGTAGTTTGAAAACGGTGCATCGGAGACCCAAGGTTCCTATATTTTTCTGACTCTGCGTAGTGCCCCAGACCCGTGGTTTCAGTTTGTCGGTAACCTTTAGGAACATCCTGTATATATGTGTATATATATATATATATATATATATATATATATATATATATAGCCTATATAATGCATTGCTGTACATGGTTCATACATTGTTCCATTGTTACAAGTTGATCAACTTAATAATCTTTGTGTTAATATTCTTTGTCTGTAAAGGTATAATAATTTATATTTTTCGGAACCACACAACTGCTGCATTCCTTACATCAATTGTTTGGTTTCGTGAAATACTTGCTATATTTTGTTTTGAGATATACAATATTTCACATCATGATTTGATATCACGTACAAACTAATGTGTTGTTACGAGTTATAACTGTAAGTTTTGTCTGTAAATAAATTCTTGTTTGCACTAATTTACACGTTCATAATCTACTAAAATTTTTCTTGAATTTTTGAGTGATCACACATATCGTTTCTATTCAATATTTTTTCTATACTTGTAATATTTAAAATTAATTTTATTTGCATTGCTTAAAATTAATCGTATGTCTGTCTTGCTTGACAGCCAAAAGAAAAAATTTTCTTTGAAAAAATGCGATGCTGAATTAAACGGAAACCTACATGATTTTTTGGTTATGAGGTGGTCAAAAACGGAACCAACATGCCATTGAGAGCGAATGCTAATATCTGAAAAATCGAAAACTCATTAGGGGAACATCCACAAACAACGATTATATATGTTACTGCGATAATATTTTGTTAAAGCCTTATTTCTTCAACATTTGCAGGTTGAAAATAGGTTGGACCTCCCATTTTTTGCGCAGCATATAGATTTGAGTTTGACAGGGACAATTAGTGGAAACACAGCTACTGGGTTGTCTAAGTCGTCTGGAATTTTTCAACCTGCGTCACTAGTGAAATTTCTCACGTCTTTGAATACTGGATACTGTTCCCTGATAACACACTCATTATTGCACTGCAACAAATCCCCTACCATACAATTATAGGCCTACTGTGTATCACAATTTTCCTAAATTGATGCTTACTATACAAGCCACCAGGAAAAGTGTGGTATACAATTGAAACAGTTATTTAAAAAACTACCCAAGTTCACACATTTACCAAAATGGTATTATTACTGCAAGTTGTCGTATGAACTTCATTTCGTTGTATGATGTGAATAACACAATGATTTCTCTTGTGCTTAAAGTTTATAGGCAGTCTGATCACGAAGAGGATTGTTGCTGAGTGGGAAACACTAAAATATGGATAAGAGATAAAAGGATAAAAAAGCAAGTGCAGGCAGATGCATGTGAAAAGGAGGAACGGCGGGACGGAAAGAGCTAAGGAAATGGTAAAGCATTTGGGTAGAAATTTGGAAGGAAATATTTGTCAGGAAATAAATGATTACTTGGGAAATATTATGGAGCGGGGCAAAAGGGAAAAATGGGGATATAATTGTTCTATTATTTTAAAAAGATAAGTGGAGGGACAGAGGAATGCAGTGTTGAAAGTTGCAGGGTCAAGCACAACAACTGATAAGGAAAAAGGCAGAACCACTGCAGGCCCATTACTTGTCGGTGTTTGAGGAACAGTGTGATTGGAGCTATGAAGGTTGGGGGAGCCCAAGAGCATCTTAGGAAGCTTAAAATTAGAAAGTGGGATTTAGGAAAGGAAATAAAAGGGTTAAAGTAAAATAAGACAATGGGTCCAAATGGCATAGGACATAGCACTCTTTAAGCTCCGTAGGTGTAGTAGTTGATCACATATTTGGACGTTATATTTCACAGATCACTGGAAAGGGGAAGTTACCATATGATCGGAAGGAAGCAGTGATGGTCCCAATTTTCAAATAGGGTGAGGATAAGGGGAGTCGTAGCAACTATAGGCCAGCGAATCGTACATCGAATACTGGGAAAGTATTGGAGAGACTGGTGGTACAGTATGTAGTGCAGGTTATGAGCGAGAGGAACTGTTTCCAGGATTATCAACATAGAATTATGAAGTGCTTTTTATGCGAGAATCAGCTGGCTGGGCTTATAAAGGACTTGGTACAGGCTGTTGCTGAAGGGAAGCAGGCGTATGTCTGCTTCTGACTTCTAGACAGCATTCGATAAAGTACCACATGAGGTGTTAATGCAGAAAGTTCAAATAGCTGGTAGACAAAGTAGAAGTGCAGTGAAAGAAAAGGCATATATTACAAAGGTACATACAACAAGTGTTAGAATATACGGCAACAGAGTGGGATCCATACATGGAATTGGAGGTGCGGGAGCTGGAAAATGTACAAATATGGGGCCCAAGGTGTGTGAAGGATAAATGGAGAAGACACAGGCAGCCTGGTGAGTTTAATACAGGATGTAACAGAAGTGATGGTCAATAATTCACACCAAAAGAAGCTACAAATGTCCAATGACAATGGGTCCGGAAATCAACCGTTGTCGAGATAGAACACATTGTTTAATGCAGTTGATCAGTACATAGGAACACATGGAATTTCTAATCTTTAAATAAGGTGTTTAAAATGTTGCCCATGCATCTGAATGCAACATTGAACTCGTCTCTGAAACGAGTTGCGAATCATCTCAGGCAGTCCTGGTGTATTCTGTAAATGCTGGAAGGCTGCTTCTATCTGCAAGCATAATTCTTCAAGAGAGTTAACCTCAGTAGCACAGACCAGGGTTTTGACATGACCCCACATACAGAAATCCATGGGATTTAAATCCGGTGACCTTGGAGGCCATGGCATAGGTCCTCCTCTACCTATCCAATGTTGACCATACCGTCGAGTTAGAAGCCGGCGCACACGTAATTGAAAATGTGCTGGAGCACTGTCATGCATAAACAATATGTTCATGCGTTGGTTCAGTGTAACATCATCATCATGAAGCAGATCTGGAAGTACAGCACGCAGAAACTGCCTGTACCGATCTCCGGTGAGTCTCTGTGGTAGGAAGTGTGGTGCAATTATGCGGTCTCCGAGCAGTCTGGCCCAGACGTTCGACGAGAAACGTTGCTGATGTCGTGACATGTGTGTCGCATTAGGATTGACATCGGCCCAAATGTGAGTTATGGAAGTTGAAAATGCAGTCACGGGTAAAACCAGCTTCATCAGTGAACAGAATACTGCTTACAAACAGGGGGTTCAAAGTACACTGCTGTTGCATCCATTGACAGAAATTCTCTCTAGGAGGAAAGTCTGCATTGTTTAGAGCTTGCACACGCTGGAGATGATATGGATTCAGTAATTGCCGATGTAAAATCCACCACACACTCATATGACTCAGCACATGCTCCTGGATAGCAATCCTCCTTGTTGAAGTACTAAGACGTTCGTGTACAATGTCTAACACCCTTTCCCCAACATCAGGTGTTATGGATCTGGGTCTACCTTCTCGTACATGATGTGCGAAACTCCCACTTTCTCGAAGGCGCAGATGTAACCTCGTAAATGTACGTCTGTCGGTCTGCCTGCGGCGAGGAAAAGCTTCTTCATATAATCGTGCAGCCTGAAGTGCACTGCCATTAGCTTTGCCATACATGAAGTGCATGTCAGCATACTCTTCATTAGTGTAACCTCGGTCCATGGTGCCTTTTCTTTCGTAACTGATTGTCTGTACGGCACAGTGCATGTAGGGAGCGAGGGGAGTAGTTGCGCATGCATCAACAACCTGATAGGCGAACCCATACCTTGAGATACCAGTGTAATTACCTAGGAATCCAAACGCATTTGGAGTTGATTCCCAATTCGACTTGTTACAAGAACCCGACAACTGTTGATTTACGGACCCATGTTTATTTGACATTTGTAGCTTCTTTTTGCCAGTACATTCCATGTGTGAATTATTGACTATCACTTCTGTTACAGCCTGTATAATAACAATAATAATAACATACTTGCAAGTGGGTTACTGCCTGGTGGCAAGCACACAAACCCTGTAACACTATCCCTTCCACTGCCCTTCTAAACTCACCTGCAACCCTAAATGACAGCACCGTCACCTGCAACAAATTCCACTCCTAAATTGCCCTAAATAACATTGACTGTAACCCCCTCTCCGTCCCCCACCAGACTCATTGTATCTTCCTACTATTAATTCATATGTCTCCATGTATACCGTATTCCTGATGTCATCCAGTGCATTTTATTCCTCGTAAACCAATAAAATCCTGCACATCACTGCAAGTCTCTCCAACCTTATTCTGTCCTTAAGTGTTTTCCAATCCATGCACTCCATCATAACTTATCACCTGAAGTTAACCGTCATCCTCTCCAACCTTTCTTTGTTGCTTCTTTGACCACTTTTCTTTGTAACATCTATAGTTCATTTACCTCCACTTCATTGTTTGGTTCTCACTCTGCTGCAGCATATTCATTAACATGCCAGACAGTGGTGTTGTAGGCCTTCTCCTTCACCTTAGGGCTGGTTCCCCACAATATCCTGCTCAACATTCCCACCATTTTCCTACCCTTCAAGACCGCTATCTGAACTTGACTCCTCCATTCAAAGTTTTCATGCAGCATCACTCCAAGTTATTTATACTTTGATGCTTCACCTATTCCCTGCCCTGCCCATGTGTAGGCTTCACTGCTCTTTAACATTTTTCTCGTAAACCAAACACCATTAGCATTCCTCACATATATCCTCATTTTATTAATTAACCATCCATAAATGTATTCGCGCAATATATTCTTGCAACTTATTCTCCTTTCTCACCACTGAACAGAGCACACAATCGTCAGTAAACAACCTTATTCTGCTGTTAACGTACAGCCCCTTATCATTAATCATTATGGTGAACAATGTAGCACCCCAGTGAAATATTTTCCCTCATCCAATACAGTATTTCCTACTTTCACTATCAAAACCCTTCCCTTCAAGTAATCTTCTATCCACCCTACTAACACCTTGTCTTCTATCAACACACCTACCTTCCTATGATACTGAATAACCGACGAGGAACTCGAAGAAGGAAAGGAGAAGTGTAAATGACTGGTCAGGACTTAGAAGGGAGTGTATAGAAAAGCAGGCTGGGGTAAGTTAGGCTGCCTGTAAAGAGTAAAGAGAATGACAGAATAACAATGAGAAGATCCAGTGATGTGCAGAAAATAGCGGAGTAGGCAGTAAGTGCTTAGACGTTCAGTGAGGGAGTGGAATTTACTATCGGAGGAGTTGGTCATGGAGAAAGGGGTTCGAAAGTTTAAGAGGGATCTGGTGGGTTATTATGGAGGAAACTACAGCTTGCCACTGAGTGGTTGTCCAATTACAAGTTGTTACAATAAGTAAGGAAACTACAAGGTCGATTATATTACAATGTTCTCGACATTAATTGAAATGGGTAGCTGCGAAACATTTTCACTATTCATTTACGTTAGCACTTAGTTCAGTATCTCTGTCAATTGGAAATAATAAGTATGTTCTAACACAATTTGCAAACATACTCGTTAAATGCAAAATTAAATACTAGTAAGCCTAACCTCTAATATTTAACTTATCACCTCGTGGTAATTTATTATTTCTGTGTGGACATCGGTCGTTATATGTTACATCCTTTAACAAAATACAAACTCACAGATACAATAGATCAATCAGCAGCCACGACACAACCACACAGTCTGTGCAACCTAACTACATTTCTAGCTAACCTCTGAGTAGTTACACAGAGGTATAAATCAAGTGGTAGTACATGACTTTATGAAGAAGTGACAGATAAAATTATCTTCAGAGTAGCTATCTGGAAGTAACTTAGTGAATGGTAAAACTGGCCCTCAGTTATATTGCAGACCAAATACCACCATCCCCCTCTCCTTTCAAATATTTTTACAACCTGAGCAGTCTTTCCATTCTCCTCATATACTTCAATGATTTCCATCCCAATTCTTTCATCATCACACTAGGCCTTAAGTACCTTTCCACCTCAGCAGCCTAACCAAGCCATTTCCATTTATTCATCACCTATATCGCAGCCCTTCTATGCACTTTCTCCAGCACTTGTACCTCCACCTCCATGTATGGATCCCACTCTGCGGCAGCATTTTCCAGTACTGGACGAACAATCGTGCAATTTGCCTTTCCCTTCACTTCACCACTAACTCCCTCCCCAGGAGTCCTAAAGCACTTCTTCCAATCTTAAGTACACTGTCCACCTGCTTTGTCCACCTTATATCAGCCTGTATCGCCACCCCTAAATAGTTATATTCTGTGGCTTCCTCTGTCTCTTGCCCATCCCATCTGTATACCTCTCTACTCACTCACTCTTCCTAGCCACAAAATTAACCCTGCAGTGAACTAAAGTAGCGTGGCCACAATGCATCCTTCCACCTCCAAATACAAAATATTTTAAAACAAACTCTAGGAACCCAACCCACTCTTTTAAATACAAGCAGTTGTTTTCGAACTATGACTAGGAATGGTGTACGGTTGGAACTCTTATTTTATTCGAGGGGAGAGGAGAACTCAAGTTAATAATTTTCGTAAGATATTGTTCTTGTCTTCCGAGGTTTAACACAACTGAAACATATTTCAATGCAAGAGTTAAGAATTTTACTCATAGACATCAACTTCACAAGTGTTGGTCAATCGCAACAAAACATTATATATATATATATATATATATATATATATATATATATATCCTGAACTTTACTTTGACGCCTGAGTGTAACACTATTCTAATGAGAACAATCTAAATCGTAATAGTCGTAGATAAACATTAAAATATGTTATTTTGGCAAACAATTGTTTTCAATCCATAATAGATTTATAGAATTATTAGATATTGAAATTAATCGACCTACCAATCACTGCTTACCTGTAGTGTATATATATTTCAAACAAACCAAAAAGGGCGTGATATATTAAAATAAAATTTAGAAAACCTTACTTCAAATCGCAAGGCATAACTACCTTAGCTCCAAATGTGTGGTAGTACGTGTCGAAAAATGTTAGTTTTAATCTCTGAAATTAATACTACGTTTAGAGTAACAACTCAAACCGGATTGAACTAGGAGTGGACTGAAAAATCTTGATTCAAATTTTACTTAAAACGCCTCTGTAACGGACAGAAGTAGGAGTGGAGTGGGTAATCCAGTCCAGTCGGCGAGGTGGACTGGATTGCAAAATCCGGATTGAAACACTTACTTCAAACACACATCGGACTGAACTGAACTAAGCCGAAGTTGTCGCCATATTGAATCGTTTTTTTTGGTTATGTAAGAGGTTAGAACCATCCTGGGCTAGCTAAATAAAACAGTTTTATGCTAGAAAAATAACTGGAATTGACAAATAAATCAAAATAAATATCCTGACAAATAAATTCAAACAAAATAACTGGCAAATTTTCGCCTCTTGCCTTTTTGACAGACATTTGTTCTGTAGTTCAAAGTTTCGCAAAAAGATGCCTCTAGACATGGATTCAGTCCATGTTTACGTCTAAATCTGGATCGGAAATGTTACTATAAACACATTTCACTTTAGGTTCATTCCATGTTGAATCCAGTCCAAGTTCAGTCCAATTAGTACTTTAACATAAATGCACTATAAATCTATCTGCCACTAACACAAAATGCATATTTTACTTGCAGACTCGCTCAATCACGTATCACTGCCTTTATCATTGCACGTAAAAAATAACATCTGTTACTCGTCACAAATCAACATATGCAAAACCATATTACCAAACTTCAATATCTCTAATTACAATTATATAGCTCTCTGATTTTCGTGATTACCTTGAGTACGCAGGCCGTAGTCAAAATAACATAAATCCTGACGACAGTAAATTAAAAACAATTTTGTGTAACCCAACCCAATCATAACCTCACAAATGCTTGCAGTGCGCCATAGTTATTTTACATCTAAATTCGGTGTAAAAAATCAACTACGTCAAACTATGTTACACTACTACTTCACAATAATAACTACTTCACAATAATATTAAATTTTATCGGTGTCTACTTGACATCGAGTTGCTGTCAACGTTTCTGTTGACGACGCCTTAATTTCCCGAGTGGAAAAAAAACAAACAAATGGACAAATTTTCGCCTAGCGCATATTTATAGTTTATTAGATGTTTCCTGGTATTCGTGTGTGATGGCCGTGCTACCCATGATGTAAGTTGTGGATAGACGTTGGAAAATTACGTGAATTTTAAAAACAACGTACCTTTGCAATTACAGACGTGCTTCAGTGTTCCCAGTTCAGGGCATACAGACAGTGATGTTTGATTTGCGCTGTGACGTCAGAAGAGAGGGGAAACGGCGACGCAGCAGATGAAGGGAATTTGGCAGTGTTGCTGGATAATGTTAGAGAAGCTTCTGGTCGTTTCCCACATAACACATCTGGTTGCAGAAACGTTGACACAACGTTGCATTGTTGAAGTTGGCAACGTAACTATCAACAACGTTGTCGTAACGTTTCCATAGTACCCATAATCACAGCTTTCATTTTGCTACAATGTTAATAGCATTCGTATATTGCAATGTACAGTTTTAAAACACACATTTGTTTTTATTATTAATATTTATTGGTTATTACTTAAAACTTTGTGTTCTTCATATTTAGTGGATAGGTGTGATTCATATATCAGCCCTCAAATGTAATGTGTAATATAAGTTGGATACTCAACTGCCATGCGAGTGTGTGTGTTGTGTTTTTTTGGAAACCTTGTTTGGAAGTAATGCCAGAATATTTATTTCAAGTTACATTGCAATGTTGAAGTTGCTCAAAGTATTAAAATATAATGTTGCAACAACATTTCATAATCAACGTTTCACAAAGAGGACATTTGGACGTTGCAGCAACGTTGCGGCAAGGTTGTATCAACGTAAATTCAATGTTGTGGCAACGTTGAAATTTTTAATGGTAATGTTGTAACAACGTTGCCACAACGTTGCTGTGTTATTTGCGTAAGCTCCAATCACCGATGCGCACCATGGTTTTTCAATGGACTTTCCTTTAAATCAGGATCCCAACACACTCTTGAGAAAGTAGGGGAGTAAGGGAACGACTATAATTATTGACAGGATTTGTGCTGAGTTCGGTAGACAGGCTTGGGGAATGATGCTGCTAGTTAAAGTTAAGTGTTAGTACGCCATATTGGCTATGATGTCAGGCGTTGTGGGTTGATTAATGATGTTGTCAATTTGAAATGAAAAGTTATTTAACTATAGTTTTTCTTGAAGCCTTCTAGTTATGCCTTTTGATTTGTGGTAGGAAGTTTAAGGGCCGTAATTATAAACGTCCTCCGAAGGCTTGCTGGCAAGCCCCTGGCCTTTATTCGCACAGCAGTTCGCTGGCGATCTTCCATCCTTCCTACACTATAGTTGTCTGCCGATGGATCGCCAGGAGATCGCCGGCTGAATGGGAGTTGGATGGTTCTCCTTCATAAAATTTGGCAACACAGCCTCATTTTTAGCAGCGAACATATACTCAAGTGCTCAAAGACCACTGTTATGAACACAACTAACTTTAAAAACAAAATCGTTTCTATTTTGTTTTCCTTGTCTATAAACGATTTTGTTCTCTTTGTAGTGGGGCACACGTGAGATATTCGAAGTGATTGAAGGAAGCCGCGGAAAAGTTTGACTATGGAAGATAAAAACATTCGACAGTGCGATACACTCCTAAAGAAAAATAAATTTTATTTGACCTAATAAAAAATACAAAAACATAACTACAAATAAGAAAACTGACTCAGTGTCCAACTACAACAAAAGGAAATGTGGAAGAAAATCACTTCAGAATGTAATGCTTGCGATGTACCGCGCAGAGATGAACTGCAGTTGAAAAGGGATCTTCCATGTCCCTAATATATATTTTGGGTAGTCGCGCATGTCTTTGGTCATCTATTTATTCATAATAGTTGACAACTTCATCCATGTGCCGCATGAATTCGTTAAAATTCCTCGTCATTTTTCATAACTTGTCTCTAGAGAACAGCTGGTGATTCGCCGAATGAGGTCTGGCCGTCATTCACCTGCAATCTCCCAAAAAGTGGAAACTTGGTGGCGAATGGTTGTTCGCCGGCTATCCGCCGTTCTCTGAAAGAGGTCTATAATGTGCAAAATACCAGATTTGGGTGGAGGGAGATTGGTTGTACTTCGAAAGACGTTTATAATTACCGGCTTTAGTCTCTTACTTAGAGTTTGCAGCGCCTGATTCCATTTTTGATTATGTTGGCAAGGGAATTAACTTGAAAAATTACTGATCATGTTTGCCAGTAAATTAACTTAAATATTATTGATTATGTGTGCAAGGAAATTAACCTAAAATTAATAATTATGTTGGCAAGGAAATTAAAGAAAATTTAATTGATCATAAAGGTTATGATTTTCCCAATGTTCGTCAAATATAGGTAGGTCAACGTTTGTGAGCTCTTAATATTTGTAACAGATTAAAACATATTTTGTTACGAATACTGATGAAAACAATGTTATATATTTATCGGGTTTTGTTAGCAGCTGTTATTAACAGCTGCATTATTGTATATCTAGTAATGTACCTGAGTAATAAACTTTTATGATATTTATATAATTATCGTGTTTTGATTGATTCTATAGTTTTCAGTTGTATTTTAAATTTACTGCACATCTAGCCATGCTTCGGTAGTCCTTTGTACCTGAGTAAATTTTTTTAATGTTTTTCTTTGTATGGTATTCATATAATATGCATAAAGAACAGGAAGATAAATAAATGCACATATAAAATATTTTCACATTTCAATAACTGTTTAACATATTTTGTTTACCACCCATACTAGAGGGTTTCAGACACAAAAAAAACTTGGTTGTTGATTGGTTGACACTCCTTAGGTTAGGTTACGGGAAACTAAACAAAAAACCAGCGGAGCGGTTATCGAGTCCAGCATAGAGGTAATATACAGTAGAGGGAACATGACGTCACAAACGTGTATCCAATATGGTCTCGAGAGTTTGGTGTCGTTTATTTATGTTTTCTCGTCGTAAAAATGCAGTCGTGTTGTTTGAAACTCATGGCGTACCTTCCAGAATATATATTTAGTCATGTGGTGTCAACAAGATCACGGTTCAAAGCCTTATAGTAAGTATGTAGCTAATATTTACTTTTTACTAAAACCAGCTGGGTTAAGGAAAACAGTAACGTTGGCAAACATTGTTTACATTTGTCGTTCTGAAATTTCTACGCAATTATACTATGCGATAATATGGTAGTATGCTCTCCTTAGTTCATAAATTCATAAGGTACCAAAATAACCCAACATAGTTGATATTACTAAGCAATTATTATCTTGGCTCTCAATGTTATTTATAATTCCCCGCACATATTTCACTAAAGTCACGTGACACATGTTGAAAACACAATTTCGTACGCAGCTATATAGAGGATACTCCCTCTACCCTATATTTACTCTAAGGAGTCCAGTGTTTCTGTTGTTGCTTTTCTGTGATCATGGTTTGGCGACAGGAACGTCCCACAGGTTAGCTATGCACTTTGCATGTTTTTTTTTTCCTGTCCATTTTTCTTCTGGTGTTGTGTGTTTATTTCAGGATATCGCCTTCTTATATTTGTCTTTTGCTAATATTGTTTAAAATGTCTACAGGAACACCAACTTGTTGGTTGAATAAACTTTCCAAGGATCAGACTGCTGACCTTCTGACATCCTTGGGGTGAATGGAGAGGAAAGTGATGGGCATCGTAACGAACATTTAATGGTCCTCCGAGATGAAAACGGACGTCTGCCATCACAACGCGGCACAATACGAGTAACTGCAAACACCACTAATTACTACATCACCAATCTTGTTAACAGTGGCAGCATTGTTTACGTACGACATATTCACCAATTCGTGTTATTTATTGTTGCACTCTCGTACAACACAATCATGTCGGAATTAAAATCACTTGTTCATAAGCACGGCCAGATAAAGGCTGAACGAAAATGATTCTGGGCTTTCGTTAACAAATTATCCCAGAGAATTTATTTTGCAGAACTCGAACTGCGACAATGGAAGGCAGAATAATTTTTTTTAGATGAATTCGAAATAAAAATTTTGTTAGAGCTTCTAGATGAAAAAGAAATGTAATTCACTGAGCGACAGGTCTTTGAAATACAGATTTTGGAATTATAGCAAGGTCAAGGGAATTTGTTAACAATTTACAAAGGTCAGATACATATGCAAATAACGATATATCTGGCGACAACCCAGACACAACAGAATTAGCAATCAGTAAAATTACCAACAATTCAATTTACAACGTTTAATGATAGTTGTGAAGACAAGACAACATTTTGTGAAATATCCATTTCTTCATATATTCGAATTCAGGTTTTGATTATATTAAAAAAAAAAAACCTGCGCTATCGTAAGCCATCTGTCACAGGTAAGCTGCACATGTCACTGAATTACTACAATTAACAGAATTAAATATGGTTTAACCTGCACATTGTTAAAAAAAACAATTCGATAACAATCGTTTGATAGTTTAAACAGGTATTAAGATGATTTTCGACAAACCTCCTTTAGAGTGAGAATTTGCATCAGCTTTGAACTCGCACCAGCATTCTCTTCAGTTTCACAAACACGATCTCTAAATGCATAAGTTTTTAAATCAGGATCACCTGTGTACGATTTGTTATCCACATCTGGTTAGTATTTCCTGGATTTACACAACCAACTACGTAAAAGCAGGTTGCTTTTAGACTCAGCATCACAATTAAATTTCATCATAAGTGCATAGGTGGCACGAATGCTGAAGTTAAAGCAAACCAAATCGTCTTCATTTATGTTAGGCATAGGCTCAGAATCTGCAAGGTCAGTTCGTACTCTCCAGGAAACAAATCAATAAGTATTTACTAGCTACAAGGCCAACATACTTTTTACAGTTCTAAAGAAAACACCATCAGAACTGTAAACTGTTACAGTCGACATGCAGAGCTAGAATATGCCATCAAATATCGATCTAGCAGACCCAGGTTTCTATAAATCTTAAGTCATAGATTTGCACATGGGGAGAGAACTGTTCTTTGAACTTTTATGCGTTGCCCATTTCAGATCAACCACAGGAAAATTCCGTTATGCGAAACAAATTTCTCGAATGAGATGTTTACGACATTGTTTGTACATCACCACAGTCCAACAACTCAAGCATATGTTTTTTGAGTATTCATGAAAGTACACATGAACAATTTCAGGTATTTTGAGAGGATGAAAACTGCTAAACCAAACCCAGTTACACAACAACTAGCATGCTTGTAAAGAGCCCTATTCAAAAACTTTCCAATGAAATTAACATCGGAGATTTCGCATGAATTTATTGCACAACTAGGAACTTATTTAGACATAACTCTGTGTGGATATTGTCTTGAGAGAAACCTTAAGATTAAATAGTCACTCTATCAAGGTTAATTTGAATTCATTAAAAAACACAGGGATCTAGTTCACATGGAGCTAGTTCCAGATTCCGAACAGCCAACATCCAATCCCACAATCTTTATTTGCCACATCACAGAATACTGAAGGAAAACCGCTCAACAACGAAACATAGATTGTCTGCATATTAAAAACTTTTACTAATTGGGCGTAAGTGCTTAATTTTAGCCACATAATGCATTCAACAATTGGAAAGGGTAAGAAGAAAGTGCTGCCCTAATGCACCACAAATGTCCCTTATAACTTTTATACTGACGATTTACGTACGGGGTTAAATCGTGCGGAAAAAACCAAGGAATTACTTGGACAGTTAAGTAACTTGTTATCACAGAGTGGTTCAAGGAGAATTATATCGCTTCCTATCATCAAATAAACCTATAAACATAATCTTGGAGCTTTTGTGAAAATTACAATTATATAAATTCACATTATTTAATCAGGACATAAATCAAGAGGAACGTCCTGTTAAATGCTCAGTACCATTAAGTGTTGCACGAATATTTATTGCACTAGGACTGATACATTTAGTGATACTGAGGGCATAAATGTTTCTGCAGGAGCTATGGGAACTCAAACTTGAGTGGGATGAATCACTTCTTTTTCTAGATCCAGCATGGAGATAATTTCGTCACGCGATACCATACCTCAGGTTATTGCATGTGCCTCGCTGAGTGGTCATAGATTATGTTGAAACACAACTTTATGGATTTTGTGATGGTTCGGAAAATGGTTATGGAGCACACGTTTACATCAGAACCAAGAATCCAAGTGGGATGGTTGACTCCAGATTGTTATGTTCAGTGTCTCGAGAAGCTCCTCTCAAGAAGAAAACTTGTCTCGATTTAAAATCAGTGCAGCTCTTCTGCTTTCACCGCTGAAACAAAGTGTAACAGAATCTCATCAATGGAATGGAACTCAGCTCATTCTCTGCACAGATTACATAGTAGTGCTGTGCTGGTTGAATTCTCCATCATCAAAGTGGAAAATCTCGTTTCCAACAGTTGCAGAAATACAAAGACTTAATCTCAATTATGAATGGATACATGCCATCTCACATGATAATCTTGCAGGTTCCATTTCACAAGAATTTACACCATTGCAAATTTTGAAGAAGAATATTTGGTGGCATGATACATCCTGGTTAGAAGATAAAATAGATGGCTACTCTGCTATAACATTGCCACTACTGGAGAAAATTAGCTAAGAAAGGAAAGAAACTGTGATTTTGATTAATAATCAATCTCTCAACATAAAAAATAAACATTCGACATTCTGTGTCACCCACAAGATCTGTTGGTGTCACTTTATGTTGGTTTAACTTCAGCGGCGTTATTTCAGGTTTTTCTAAGGGGGAAGGGCAAGATTTAGTTTTCCGGCGACAGTGACCTTGTTGCATCATTTTAAATAATTAAGCATGTATAAATTAGCTGCTTTAATAATAAAACTTCAGTTTTATATGCTAAAGTTAGCATTATTTAAATTTAAAAATATAAAACATATATTTATACACATAAAATTCTAAACCCAGGGGGGGGGGGGCATTTGCCCCCCTCCCCCAACCCCCTGTGGCCACAAATGACGCCCCTGTTTAACTTTCGTGAGTGTATTGAGTACCTTGGTGAACTTGTGTAGTGCTCCCGAGTTACCATGTGTTTGTAGCATACCTGGTTAGCTGGCTACTATAACAGGCGGCGTGCTCGGAGGGGCCCCTGGCGACCGGGTGGGGAACTGGCGAATATGTCAGGGAGGTTTGTGGAGGTGTGCGGAAGCGCCCCAGTGTGTTGAATGCAAGCGCGAAGGAAGGTCATGTTTGGTAGATGAGCATGCGGGTTTGCTGTAGCTGTGAAAAATGGGACGCACAGTGTATTGTGTCGTACGCATGATCGGCGATGTTGGCTGTTATACACTATTATATTACTGAAGTTGCGTTGTAACGTGTTTTAGTGTACGATTTTTGCTGGGAAATGAATGATTCACGCTATACGAAGGATGTGTAGTGCTGCGATAGCCATAATCGCCGAGTTGATTGTGTTGTGAAACTGCTAGTCTTGTCAAGCTAGCCTTAGTAGACTGTCTGCAGATACTAGTTTCTGGTACTACTGATGTTCGACTGCTTGTTATTTGCTGGCGTTTTGTATTCCATGTAAATATGCTCAATCAGTGACCTAGTATTTTTGAACACAAATAACCGACGGGACAGAAGAAGTGTTGAATCGGCCTTGCATTCGCGCAAGAGCATGTCGACGTGGGGACTGCGATTTTGGTCGCGAAATTACTTGCAGGTGTGATGACCATTGCTGTTTATATTCCTGTGTATACGCCGTATGTGTGCAGCAAAATTCGTCGACGTTATTTGCTGTATCATACGACAAGTGCACCATTGGGCGTCCTGGGCGACGATTCTTGATACATGAGATTTAGGTATGCTTCAGCTGCAAAATCAGGTATGCTCGGCTTCAACTAATCTTCAGTGTAGTGGTACCCTCAGCTGTAAATTGAACTGTTCTGTAAATTGGTCTTCGGGACAGTTATGAAAATTAATTGTTTAAAGTATTTTTTGCAGAGCCAATAATTGCATAAAACTAAACTGCGCTGTATTTTTTGTGACTTGTGCATCTCAGATTACTGCTTGCTAAAGTTGTGAACATTAATGATTTAACTATGGTACAGCAAAAATATTAATGTTACATAATGCTAGTTAATAGGGACATAAATGTATAGCGTGAGCAGATGTGAATTCTTTTGTAGTAATTTTACTAAAAGTCATGTGTGGTATTATGTGAATGTATTTGATTTTTGTATAATATATTTGTATATTGAAACAGTACAGTGGTTGTCATATTTTGAACCCTTTTGTGAATCATCAGCTAAGCTGTCTTTTTCCTGAGCTTGCATTGCTCTTACAACACAGTAAATTACACCTCTTGCTTTTTCAATTCATCTGTTGCGTACTTTTGCTCGTTGCTGGGCAAGACGGTGCAATAATTATCCCATTTTAACAGCGTGGCAACACTGTCTCAAATTCGTCATGAACTTGAGAAACAAAAGCCAGAAGACCCAGGCGCCATTATCACTTCAAGAACATCAGCACGCAAAAACATATTTGATCAAAATATTTCAAAAACAGATATTCAGTATGGAACTTCAAGAATCATTTAAAGAGCGTGAAGTTAGTAAAAATACATAGTTAAAATGTTTTAACCAATTTTTTTTATGAAAACCGTCTCATCAGGATGGACAGAATCATTTAATAATTAGAGTTACTAATTACTAAATACATCTTATACTTCTTCCAGATAAAAATAACTTGATATATCTGATATCCAAGCAAGAACATTTGAGACTACTATATGCAGGTTCACAACCGTTGTTTGCTTCATTGCGACAGAAAGTTTGTCCAATGAATGGATGTAATTTAATACAGCAGGTTGTCCATCTATGTGTGACGTGCAAATCATCAGAACAAATTATGGTAAATGTGTCACGAGAATAAGTGACCCCAAGTCATCCATTTCTTCAGAGTGGTGTGGAATTTTGTGGGCCAACCCACTTAAAGACAAACCAAAGATAAGGCAGTACACCAGTTAAGGCATACTGCAATTTTTATTTGTTATGTAACTAAGGCTGCTCACATCGCTGGTTAGCGACAGTGCCTTAAAAGTATTTCTAGGAGCTATGAGGTGGTCATAGTTAGGTGCGGCAATGTACTTATTTATTCTCAGACATTGCTAGCAACATGAATGGAGAAAATCAAGAACTTGAGGAGCTTCAGAAACTCATGGCTTCGCAGTCACATAAAAAACTATTTGTAAGAATTTTTCAGAGAATCCTGCAGCATTTTATTTCTCCTCTTGTCACCACATTTTCGAGGGCTATTTGAGGTAGCAGTCAAATATTTTTATTACCACACGAAGCACGTAATGAAAAATGTTTGCCTTACTTGTGGATAAACTAACACATTGCTGACAAAAATTGAGGCATTATTCTCTACCTCTCAAATCTTTGTCATACGAATCAAACAACTTGACATTGTTGAGAGTAAATTCGTATAGTACTTCTTTAGTGCAGCAATAAAATGTAATTTACCCCGAACATAGTCTTTACTATAAAGCCGTCTGACAAATCAAGACAGACTGCTAGGTTTAAGTATAAGAAACACAACAATCTGCTATTAGCGACTAAAATACAGTTAATGTATGTTATGATTATTTCTATGTATTGTGTTCATTGAGAAAAATTGATAGTCTGACAAACAAATAAATCAGGTTGATTTTAATTAATTTTAGCAAATATATTACTGTTAAGTTAACAATCGTAACGTTTGACATGTGCCTGACACCACACGCAACTTAGCGACCGTTCGCGGCTCATTACCAGTAATCCTAGCAGACATAGTCAGCACCATCAGCGACCCTGGGTCTTAAAAAACACACCCGGATCGTTTCCGTAACCGACAGGATCAACTGAGTGGTTGCCTTGATTTCACCATGAAATAACTTAATTAAAAAAAGGAAAGTTTAACTAGCAAACACAATCAAGCCAAGTAACACCACACATATTTGCACCAGTCTCCTCGGAGAAAGTGACATTGGTCATTTCACCAAGCATTACAGCATCGATGCACACAATATGTGCATATGTGAAAACATGTGTAATCTCAAACACACAGTGCGGGTGTGTGTAGGCCAATTCAGAAATGTCACACCACTAAGGATATTTTTCCTTTATTTTTGATAGCTGCAATGCAACACAAGCGGAAAATAAAATGTGAATTTAAATCGATACACGACTCTAAACCACAAAGCGTGGTCCAGAGTGCAACCTGCAGACACCAAAGACAGCACAAAGCACACCAAGTGATTTTCTTTAAATGCATTACCAGTGTTTTTATTTTTAAATCAAAATGCTTTATGTGTAGTCTCTTAATCATTCATGCCAACTCGAATTTTGAGAGACAGCTTAAAAAGACAACCAGAGCAGAAGGCATTGTAAAATAATTTACCTCAATGCTTGAACTTCTATGGTTTCAGCAACCACAATTATGTTATTGCTTCAAAGGACTGATATATGTTTCGTGATTTTTTTCCAAGTGTCTTTCTGTTTTATTTAAACACCTAACTTGTAAAAAGCGGTCGCGTGAGATTGTTTCCGTGCACACCCTCGCCACGTAGCGAGGGTGACCGCCATGACAGTTCAGTCTTGTACTAGGCACGAAAGGGTGTGCCATCTGTGCTGTGGCTCCTGGACCTACAATCTTTGTCTGCTCAACAATGTTAGTTATCTATAGTAGTTAGTTGATTTCTCGGAACTGTAGTCATTTACTTTTAGTCCAGGTTGTAATAGTATTGCAGTATATTTTATGTTAATTATTTATTTAATTGTTTCAGTGGACACTTCAAGGTAATATTTGTGTATATGAACTTTAATTTAAATTAATTAAGTCATGTATTTTAATATTTATTAACTTTAACCCCAACCAGATTAAATTTGACATTAAACATTAGGAAATCTCTTACAATATTTTATGTGTATTTTAATTTAATGGGCGACTTGAAGTACTCGCCCCCTGACGTCACCGCAGGGGAAAAGTACTGTGGGAAACAAAGCTTGTTTACAAACATGCTGATTTGTTAGTTGGTAATTGCAGAAAGCAAAAATGTTGCGCATTCATAGATTTGCACACAAGGGTAATAAATATTAGTTTCAATTTTATGGTTAAGATACACAAATATATAATATTAATGTTTACCTGAAAAAAAAAATGGTAAATTCCAAACAAATTATCAATTTTCTTGACATACATCTCATCCGGGACATGTGAAGCCAAACAGCTAAATTAAAGGTTATGTTCGGCTGCGGTATCCATGGAGATAGGAATTGTATCCCACACCTGACTGAAGCTCCGCCTCTTTTCAAGTCGTCCATTGATTATGGTTTTTATTGAGTATTAGTTCATATTTGGTCTTAGGAGAGGATTTATTCCTCCTTGCTTAAGTATGTTTATAACTCTGAGCCTGAGAGGCATTGTTTTAAATTGGTGTCTTAGCTATTTGTCTTTCTTGCTCCCTGAACCATCGAACTGTTAAGTACCATGGCAGATACTACAATGGCCTTTGTTTTATATCTGCCACCATCGTAATTTGTTAGGGCAATACAGGGAGAGTGCTTAGGCCAGCAAATAGCAGTATATTTTTTGAGCCATCTTAAGAAGAGGCAGTAATTGAATTTGTACCAGAGGTAATAATTTTAGAGAGCCTCAAGACATCTTGTGAACAAACTGTAAGCTGAGCTATTTAAGTTGACTTTGTTACAGCCTATTAGTTATTTAGTGCCTTTGTATTTTCTCTTGCGGACTATAAATCTTGATTTATGTCAAAATGTCTGAAATATTAAGTAACCAGATAACGATTGAAAGTGACTTCAGTATTGTTGACATTCAGACCAATTTGCTAATGAACTTGTATTACTACCATACCCAGAGGTTTGGGAGAAAGTTCTCTTATGTTTACTAGCCGGACAAACTATTAATTCAATGAACTACCAAATTTTATGCAACAGCTAGAATTTCAGAACCTGTAAATATTTGAATAATGTTCGAACATGTGTGTGCCCATAGTGTGAGAGATTCTAAATATTAAATTTCTGACTTAACTGAAAAACATTTTCATGGTAATAAATCTAAGTATTTCAAAACTTGCAGTATTGGTCATTTCATTTGCAATTTATTAGTCATTTTCTAAATGGTATAAAACTATATCCTATTTTCTTTGTTTATCTCTAATACTACCATAGCAGCAAAAGATGTTGTGCCATCCTCATCCCTGCAAGCTCAATTTCGCCCAGGAAAGTCATTTTCCATTTAACCAGTTTTAATTGTAGTGTGACTAACATACGTGCTTTGCAGCTTCAGCCACCCACAGGCTTAATGAGTGGTGTACTCTTACATGCATATGGGTGCAATCATTTCACTAGTATTGATCAAGCTGCAATCAATCAAGTGAATCTTCATTCCCGTTTCGAGTTATTACGACCTTGGCCACTTCTTGGCCCACTGGGGGCTAGATGAACCAACCAGCTCCTCAACAGGATCTACACAACACATCAGAGAGATGCAGATAATTCAGAGGGGACATCGCCATGCGAGAGGTAAATCTGCAGTCATCACCAACAGCGATCAGTATTTCGGGTGTTGGTTATTTTCCCGCCAAACACACATGGTGCCTTGGCATGCACCTCGCCACTTTGTCCTCGTCAGGAGAACATTACATTGAAGATACTATTGCAATTTATTTTACTCTACAATACACTTTTGTTGAAGTAATATTTTTAAAACAAACGTAATGCATGCAGGCTTTACTGATTTTTTTAGATGTTATTCTTATCAATATGTGCATTTGAATATACGCAAAATATTTGTCACTGTTAAATCTATGACATGTAGTTTGCTTATGTAATTTTATTTGCAATACACTCATATTTATTTGAATCAAACATATTTATGACTTATAAAGATTTTGTACGATTACCCATCGCAGATATTGAAACAATGAAACGATTTGATTGGAAGCGACGAAACACATCCTTTCAAGTGGTTCTTGCAATGCTGGATACACATGTTCGCATTTACAGCTTAAACGATGGCTAATGAAGAAAAACAGGGTGCTACTATACAAGCAGTGGTTTAGAAAACTCGCCGAATAATTTTTAAGTCTAAGTATATAATTAATTTGTAGAGTAATAATTATTATCACCTGTTGCATATGTAATGCCCAGGCCTTGCCTGTCATTGAACCCAGGGTATTCTGACTTAATGTCTTGTGTGTTAGTATGTGAATATTATTTCATTCGAGGCAGAACCTTGCCTGCCAAGAGTCCACGACGCATGACCATGCCCAGTGTGGGGCACTACCACAGACCTCAACTTACCGGAACTTACATCCATTCGTGGTCTGACATTTACCACGAGCTGACGACATATCTCCTGCTGTGCAGCCACAGCGTAGGAGAATTTTCCTAGAGCGTGGACTTCGCTCATTCGAGGACTGTAATCTTGCAATATAACAGCATAGTGTGTGGGTTTGGTCTATAGCCAATCATGAGGTACCTGCAGTAACTTCTCACAAGTTCGCCACTCCCCTTGGGAGGTACCACTTCTGGAGGGAAGTTCCCCTTCCACCCACTTGTTGAGTTTATATTCTCTTGCACTCCCTTAGGAGGGGATCTTTAGGTCTTCTGCTCTAAATACTATAAGAAGGCGAAACTGCTGCTGGTACAACCTGAAGCCTGCGCCAGATGCCACGGTCTCCGTATAGCCACCAGAGTATAACATGAGATTGTTTTATAGCTTTGTTAGTTAGCTTTGCCATATGGGCCACATCAGCTTCACATTCCAGTAAGTGAATGTAATTGTAAATTTCTAAATAGGTAAAAATGTTAGAAAGAGTCATCCATTCGGCCTCTTTTTATTTACTTTACAGAAATATCAATCAGTACTTCAATTAATTTATGTCTGGGATAGCCCCGGCATAACAAAGGTGGTAGCTTATGGGATAATGTATCAGTTGGCTACATATGTAACCCACTCCAAAGAGTTTTAGGATTTTAGGATGTTTAGGATTTTAGGATTTCAGGTTGTAGGGTGTTTGAAGTTTCAGTTAAACATATTGTGATCGTGTATAAAATAAATTTTGTTGTTTTGAGAAACAGTGAGTTAATGAAACATGTTAATGAGACAAATGCTAACATAGAATGAATACAAATCGTGAGGTACTTACTGAAATTAGCAGTGTAGCTGAATGAGATTTTGCAATGTGCCCAGATACTTTTATAATAGTGACGATAACAATTGACAAGTCAAAAAAATATGTCGTGACAGAGGAGGTGCGACCGATTACGAGCATAGCTATCGTAGACACTCATATATTTTTATTGTAGAATATGTGCATGGCCATGCCAATAATAGGAAAAAATGGCACCATTGAATGTGATGTAGATTTGGAAGACATTATGCCGAGTACTTGAGTAAGGATTGAGTTTTGCCATAATTATTTAGATTCTGTGCCTCTTCTTTGTTGTGCATTGCAGCAACATTAAGTTGCGATGCTACGTCCTTTATTGTTTAATAGAAAGGAAGGTAAAGTAATTTATTTCACTGTAGTGTCCATTATTCTTGTTTTAATCTTCAAGTGAGGAAGATCTGAAAGGCTTAGAGGACTACTCATATAATTTGATACAGAGATTTTTCAAGAAACATACTTCCTTTAACTTAGCCCAAGTCGAACCATTTCGTGAGAAACTTAATGCTTTAACAACTGATTCAGGGTTAGAAATCGAGTTTAAGGGAAAACCAAATAGAAGTTTTCCAACACCTGCATACCGTATGTATGAGTATGACAGCTCTGCAAGTCATGTTGTTTTAGAAGTTGAAGTACGAATAGTTAAGTGATTTATTCCTTCCCATCGTGTGTATCAGGAGTTCGAAATAGAGAGAATTGATCAGGCTGCTAGCGCTCAACCACAGCCTTCTGGCTCTAGTAAAAGTGAAAATAAAATAAGTGTTAGTGCTTCTCTGATTAAGGAACGAGAAGAAGTAGTTCAAGTAGTGAAAGAAAAGTTACCTGCTATTCCAGAAAGCAGTAAATCGCTGTACGATATTCCGAAAAAGCATACACCCAATCGTTGGACTTGGGTTCTGATTTCAGAACTGAAAGACTAAGCTTACGGGTGTTGAATAAAATTTGTAAGCTGCGAGTTAGTGAATCATGGATAAAGAAGGAACAGCACAGATCTACACATGTGTGAAGGACCTATCAGTGGTCTCGCTTATCGAGAAATGGTCAGGCGTAAAGGGATGTGTTCCTGTGCATAAATTTATAGAGAGTATAGAAAGTGCTGCTACATTAGGTAGGTGGACAGATGAAGATATAGTAAAGTTAATTAAAATGAAAATAAAGAGTCTAGCACACAGGTTTATCGTCACTTGTCCGCATTTAAATGGAGACATGACATTTAAAATTTTGAAAGAGGAGTTAACAGAAAGTTTTCAGGAATGCCAAAACCTACAATTCAGTTATTTCATGTTGAACAATGCTAAACAGAGAAGTGGTGAAAATGTTCAGGCGTTCGCAGATCGTTGTAGAAAATTATGCGAAAAGACAGTGCAAAGGGTGGAGGAGCCTGAGAAACAGGAAATATTGAATTAAGTGGTTGAAAAACATTTGTTAGCCACATTTACTGATGGGTTACAAGGTTCTGTATGTTAACAGTTAAGATATAAACTCCCCCAAATAATGGATGAAGCAGAGCATATGATGATAGCTCTAGAAACCACAGAAGCCCATCAGGAGAGAAAATATAGGCCAGATGATTCAAACCAGAGAAAGAGATTACATTATGTAGGCTCCAGACAGACAAGTGTGGCTCACGGAAAATCATTTCGTGGCGTTAGGAATTCCATGAGCAGTGGCTATGGAAACCTAATTTATCGTGCTATCGTGGTTCGAATGACAGTAGTTTGAATATGAGTAGATCGGGAGTATATTGTCCTCCCAAGATCATGAGTTCCGACAACAAACGAAGAAGCAGTATAATTAGGTGCATTAAATGTGGAAAACTAGGACACATGATTAGAGAGTGTAGGAGTCAAGAATCCGAAGTGTACTGGCATCCTAAGGGACCTGGACCTAGTCAGGGAACCGAAGTATACCAGCGCCGTCCTAAAGGTGACAGTAGCTACCCAAACGGAAGCGCCGGGTGTCGACTCCGGGCACCACGCAGCATTAATAAGAGTAGTTAGGGGGAATGACACTGTAATTTCTGTCATTGTCGAAGGCCAGTCTCAGGTGTTCCTGATAGATACTGGTTCAGACATTTCGCTTGCTCGGCCTAACATCAGCAAGAATATTGTAAATAGATCTGAGTTGGGTGCAAAAGGTATTACTGGTGACAGTCTCCAGATAATAGGTACCCAGAGTATAGATATGTGGGTGACTGGACAGTGTTAACCACACCAGTTCCTTATTTGTATGTTAAAATTGCCTTTCGATGCCCTGTTTGGAACAGATTTCTTCCGATGTAATGATTCCAGAATCGACTTTAAGAACAAGCTTATATATTAAAAGACACTAAAGTAACAGCCCATGTATTTCATATGTTAATTATCTTAAGAGTGGCGAGGAGAAGCGAGTTGAGAAACTGACCACTTATGAGCTCGCCTTTCAAACGATAAATACAGACCAATATTTAGAGTTACGACTAAAGTAAAACTATTCTGTCACCGAGGTCGGAGAGGTTAGTTGAAGTCACCATGGATGTGACAAGTCAGGACACTTCCTTAAAAACGCTGCTAATTGAACCTGCATTGACGAATGTTCTGGGCGTTCGCGTAGCCAGGGTGTTGTGTAATATTCTTAACGGTAAGAAAATCAATGGAGATGAGGATGATAAATGGAGCAGAGAATCAACTCAAGAACGAGGGTTGTGGACTAGTTGCAGACTCAGTGAGACGAGTCCGATAGACAGTGTAGACAGCCATACAGGTATCTATGAAAGTTGTAAACTAGGTTCAGCTATGAGGGTGGTTGACCAGGGAAAAGAGAACCTCTCTGTTACAGGTCACAGAGATGCAACTCAGCCTATCATTTCCCATCATCAGGGTGTCATAGGAAGTAAGAGGACACGTTGTCCTAGGGAGATGCGCATGCAAGAAGATGGTAGAGAACCGACACGTAGTGATAGGCATGTCGAAGGGATCGTTGCCAGGGTCGGTCCAGAGAATATTATAGTGGAATCTCCTCTGAAAGCTTCTAGAAATTATGTGAGGGCTATTACAAAGATGATAAATGTGCAATGTGGTACAGTTATATGATATGCCACTCTTGTTCATGAAACTGCTGGAGTGCTATCTGTATGCATTTGTGTTCCCCATATATACAATGATAATTGTTGTGAGACTGATTTGGATAGAGAATTGAGCACGCCACACACAGAACCACAGAGAAACTCCTCATTTTAGTCCCTGATGAGAAATATTGTTGCACATGTCTGCTTTCATGTTCCGAAGCTAGAGTAATTCACTCGGTTGGAGTGAGTCGTGGTAAGAGAAATAAATGTAAAGTGTCAGGTGAGGTGACCACAAACAACAGGGATCGTTGTTTAATCCGTCATGTCGACAATCGAGTTAAATTAGGAGTTCAGTTGAGAGAATTGATAGGAGACTCAGTGAATCCGAATCAGTTTAGAAATACCGAATCCTGCACATGTTGTAAAAGTAAAATGTCTGAAAGTAGTGCAAATTGTAATAGTAAAATGTCTGATAGTGAAGTTTGTAAAAGTAATATGTATGAAAATAGCGAAAGTTGTGAATATAAAATGTCTGAGAATAAGGACATTTGTGAAAATAGTGCAAAATGTAAGGCTGTAATAAAATGTGAGTTTATTATAAATTGTGAAATTGAGAATTAGAGGAAATATGCAGACCGTTATATTGAACCATATGAAAGTTACAAAAATTGAGAAAATATTGAGAATCGCGATAAAGATGGTAGCAGCGAAGCGAGTAAGAAGTTTAGGCGAGAAAGTTGTAATAAGAGACATAAGGACCAGCACCTTCCCCAAGTGTTTGCATGACATAGAATCTGAGCAAAGTTTAAAATGAGAACTTTATTGTAATGTATGACACAGTGAAGGCACCTTAAATAAGAAATTTAGGAGAAAGACATCACCATTGGATAGTGAAATTAAAGAGATATAGCAGATAATGCGAGAATAACTGAGACATTTAAGCAGGGAAGATTTTAATTAAATGTTTCTAGTGCTGAGAGAATTTACACATGTGTTCCAATTGGAGAATAGTTCTAAAATGGGTTGTACGAATTTACTGAAGCATATAATAGACACAGGTGGTATCAAACCGATTAAGCAGAATCCGTATATAGCTCCAGATGCATTAAAGCCAGTAGTAGAGGCTCAAGTAAAAGATAAGTTAGGTAAGGGTATTATTTCAGAGAGTAAGTCCCCATGTCAGTTTCCAGTTGTCATAGTTAAACGGAGGAACAGATATAACACGATTAAGCATCGTTTTTGTGTAGATTATCGCAAACTGACCTGGTGAAGAGATTAGATCAGTATCCGCTTCCTGATATAACAGAAACATTAGATTCATTACACAGTTCAAAGTTTTTTTCAATTCTGGATCTGGCAAGCAGTTATTTTCAGATAGAATTGAAGGACAGTGATAAAGAAAATACAAGTTTTGCCACTTTTACAGACTTCCTTTTGGGCTACGTAATGCCCCAGCCACATTTGAAAGGCTTATGGAAAATTATATGTTGGTTGGATTGTTAGGTACACAAGCGTTAGTGTATTAGGACGATATTATTATATTTAGTAAAATAATGAGAGAAAATGCTGAACATTTATGTAGTATATTGGAAATACTTGAAGACGATAAACTTAAAATACAGCCACATAAGTGTTCGTTTGCAAATGCTCGAGTAGAATACTTAGGTCACATTGTGAGTTCAAAGGGAGTAGAACTGAACCCTAAGAACTTGAGAGCTATTAGAGAGCTTCCCAGAAAAAGAAATATTAATGAATTTCGTTCTGTTGTAGGATTGTTTTCATATTATCGAAAATTTGTGCCTAATTTCGCGGAGATAGCGTATCCATAAACAAAGTTAACAAAGAAAGATAAAACATTCCACTGGGGAGTTGAATAAGAAATGGGTGGTTACAGACCACTCTGCGTTAACATGGTTGTTAAACTTAAAAGACCCGAGCTAGAGATTGACAAGGTGGGCTCTTAAATTGTTAGAATTTGATTATGAAGTGATCCATTAACCAGCGAAAAAGCATTCGAATGCAGATTGCTTATCACGAATTGTGACTGCAGTCAATAATGTTATTTCTACACAGGTTATAAGAGAAGTTCAAAATAATTATAAAGTATGTCAGGAGATAGTACAGTATAGAGATCAGAAAGAGTTTTCCCTAGTTACAAAGGGTGTTTTATTGAGCAAAACGATGATAAGATTATCATTGTTGTTCCTAAATCATTAATTAGCGATGTGATTAACAATCACCATGCTACATTATTTTCGGCACATCAGGGAGTTAAGCGAACACTTCGTCTATTACAGAATTTATAATGGTGGCCAACCTTATGTAAGGATATAGAAGAATTTATAAGTAAATATAGAGATTGCATTATGCGTAAAAGTAATAAGTCTGTAAGGGCACCGCTAGGTTCATTACCAGAAGTAACAGAGGCTTTCCAGCTTGTGTCACTGGATATGTTATGACCATTACTGAAAAATGGTGAATCAGGAAATAAATATGTTTTAAAGTTTATGGATTATTTTACAAGCTATTGTGAATCAATACCAATTCCCGATCAGACTACTGAGACAGTCGCGAAACATTTCGTACAGCAAATAGTTTTGAAACTAGGATGTCCCGAAAGCTTGTTGACAGATTAGTGACGAAATTTTGTTTCGAGGTTAATGTTGGAGACTTGTAAGTGGTTGAGAATTAGAAAATTACAAACCACACCTTTCTGACCACAGTGTAATGGTTGTGTTGAGAGGTTACACACTTTGTAGATGAGGATGGTAGTGATTGGGAAGAATATTTACTGTATGTTGTACATGCATATAGCACAGTACCCCACAGTTCTACGGGATTTAGTCCACATTATTTGTTATATGGCCAAGAAATTATACTACCACCTCTTGATGACTTAAGTAGTCAGTCAGACATTGCAGAGGGGAGTGTCACTGTAAGAGACCATGACATAATATTGAATAGTATTTTAAGAGAAGCATATCGAGTTGCGAGAGAAATAAATAAAGTATCTTCTGAAAACAGAAGAAAAACTATGATAAAAAGTCTCAGTTCCCTTCGATAGGAGAAAATGATCACATGTACTTACATACTCCTAGTATAAAGAAGGATGTAATATCGAAGTTTCATAAATATTGGTCTGGACCATACAAGGTGCTGAGAAAATTAAGTGATGTTACTTGCAAATTAACGTTAGACAAAGGAAAGTTATAGTGCACTGTGACAGGTTAAACTTAGTACGAAATGTTGAAAATAGTTTTGAGACTAAAAAGACACGTACTAATGACAGTAGATGTCGATGAAACTATATAAGATAGAGATATAAGTGAGTTTGGCGAGATACCTATAGAAAGAGATAGTGATGACAGTCTAGACTCAGATAATGATGGTAATACAGGTGATACAAGTATTTGTGAGCCCTCTAGGTATCAAAAAAATAAGGTAAGCAAAATCTTAGGAGAAAATAGAAGTAATTACAGATTGCACTCAAGAGTAGGAAACTCGTCTCAAGGAGAGAAGCTGTAAGTAATGACAAAAATAATTAGTTGGAATTGGTTGTAGGGATACTATGGGGAAAATGTTGCACATGAGAGATAGTTGAATAGGTGAGCAGTAAATAATGATGAAAGTAATTAGTTGAGTCTTGTAAGGTTATTATTGTGAAAATATTGTATATGAAAAATAGCTGATCAAGTAGGAATGCTGTTTACATTGCAGATTACACCGTAGGAGCCGGCATGATATTGCTACAGGAGAATAAAGTATTGTTAACTGGCGACAAGTGGACGATTGTGCTATAACTTCCTGTCGATGAATTACACAGAGTTATTGAAGACTTCATGGGGCGACTTAGTTCGATTACTTGTAGAGATGTTCCCATAGGATACATAAGAAATTTGACGGATCTTGACATTCCGATAAGACATTCGTTTGATGAGATTTATGTGATTGAAGAATTAGCAGTAGAATTAAATGAGGAGATAAATCAGTTGTTGTCGATATTTCCAAAATCTTCCACACGAGAGAAGAGAGGATTAATAAATGTAGGAGGAAATATTTTAAACCTTTATTCGGGACTGTGACTAATAAATATTATAAGCATAACCATAAGATTACTAAGGGACGAGCGGAAAGACAGAAAAACCTTATACACGTCGTAGAGCATCAAATCACTCTTATGAAAGGTTTACATACAAATATAAAAAGCTGTGCAACAACTATAATGTTACTAACAGAACAAATAGATGAAAAGCTACGAACATTCGCTAGAAGTTTCGAAAGTGAATTAATGCCTTTTGGTGAGATCTTACATCTTAATAAGATAGTCAGAGAAGTTGTGTTTGTGTTGCAACTTTTTAGACAAAGGATTACAAAAATAAAGAAGACATTGGATATCATAGCTACAGGTAGATTGTCGTCAACCTTGTTTTCACCTGTTCTGTTGTCAGAGATTCTTAAGGAATAGGTCTTAAATAACCAGCCGATAAAACGTTGATAGTAGGCTCAGAGATTGATAGTACTTATAATTATTATGAAGTTTGTAATGTACATGCACTTGTCAATGAGACAAGTATTCAATTAATAATTGAGTTTCCATTGAAATCGATGAATAGATACTTAAAATATTCAGAACTTATCCATTTCCAGTCTATGATGAAAATTTTCATAGATTCATGCAGGTTATTCCTAGTCATCCGTACATTGCACTCTCGGAAAATAGACAGTTTTATTTATGTCTGAAGCAGACTTGATTGAGTGCAAGGGAGGAAACAACATAGTTTTTCCCACGAATGTCCAGACTTCTTCTGTGAAATAACCTCATTTTCTAGTTCATTTGATATTGGCTCTGCAACTTAAGAGCCTTCTTCATGTAAGAGAGAAATCTTAGGAAGAGTTTTTACATCAGTATTTATCAGATCGGTAGATGGCGTTAGTTGGATCTATTCCATGCCAAATAGAATTAAAATAACTAAGATTTGCCCAGATAAGGAAATTGGTTCTAAAGTGGCTGAGTAGTGGATCTCGGCGCAGGGGGTCATGTCCCAGGTAAGTGGTTGTGTTCTCCTAAGTGATAAGTTACAGTTGTTACCACACAGTAATAAATTATCAGTTGTTAAATACGATTACAAGCGAGTATAATTTTTTCAAATACAGTCCCTACTAACTGATGAAGAAAAGCATATGATAAAGTCAACAGTCTCTAAGTTTAAGATTGATTTGTCGAGTATTTATGATAACGACACAAATACAAAATTACAGCAGTTTATGTCCAAGTTACAAGTTGTCAAAAGTCAGCACATCTCTGATACACAACTTTCGAAAATTATCACATTTCTGTTATCCGTAACTATTGTTGGAGGAGTAATTGCACTGTTAATACTCATATGTCGTTGAGTTGGTAGCCAGCTATCCAGATGTCTACCTAGAGTTCCATTAAGGAGGAGACATAGAGACAGTATCCAGCAGTCCAGGGTAGAAGGAGTCGAGCTGAGGATGCCGCCTACAGCACAGTCCAGGAGGGGGATCCTAAAGGAGAGGGTCGCGTCATCACAAGTCAGCTTCGGAGGAGTCGCTTCATCATTGTCCAGCCTCAATGAGTGGGCCATAACCTCTTCAACCCAGGCCAGCGTCAAGGAGAGTACCCAAGCCAACTGCAAGGAGGAGACTTCATCGTCTCGAACCATGGAGAGGTCTACATTGTCTCGACCCATGAAAGGGTCCATATTGTCTCGACCTAAGGAGGGATCCACGGCATGCTAAACTGTCACTAAGGTGGGGGCCTCATCATCAGGTACCAATAGTAAGGAAGGAGTACCAATGACTCATAGCAAAGTGAGAAACATTTAGAAGACCACACGACCAGACAGTTTATTGCGATCGGAAAGTAAGGTTCCAACGAGTTTTTCAAATACAGTGATTGCTGTTAAAAGAAAACATAAACATCCCACCGTATTATGTCAAGAATCGTATACTTAATCCCACCAAGTTATATTGTGCTTTATAATTTTGAAACTATGAGTTCTTCTGAAAGAAGTAACATTTTAGAGAAGCTTTAGATATGTTGATAAATATTATGCAAAGTGTAATTTCAAATATTTTGTTATTCCTATATGAGTATGGAATATTAACTTGTATTTACTATTGATCACAGAATGAGTTCAACATTTAAGAAACTTGGTCGTATACATCAATGATGATAATTGGCAACATAAACATTTAATTTGAGTATAACCACCTGATGAATACAAATGGAGAGTCTTGACTTTGAAAAAGAAGATATATCTTACGACATTTAGTACATGTGTTGCATAATGTCAAGGGTTCTTTGTGTTTTGTTTCAGCTCTCCCTCAAGATAATCTCTCATGAATTATTTTGTAAGTGAGGTTCTAGACCCCTTTTCTTTTATTTTGATTATATTTGCTTTTAATATAAATTAATTTGAGATAGTTAGTAGTTGTCCCATTCATATTAAGTGAAGGAATATTATGAGTACATTTTAAAGCAATCTCATTACTTGTGAAGAATGGGCTAATTCAATAAGGAGGAAGAAGAAAAAGAAGACGACTGCTCTGCAGGAACTTTTGATGAAACTTCAGTTGATCAACCACATTGTTTTTTCATGTGAACTTAAAGAGTCTTCTTGGTTGCATACTTTGGTTAAATTATAAAGGCATAGCTTCTTCCACATTTCTTTGATTCATAGAAGCATAGCTTCTTCCACACTTCTTGGATTTCTTTTTGTTTTCTTATAGATCTGTTTACATAGGTCAGATATTTTTCAAAAGAGGAAGTGTTGTAATGCCCAGGCCTTACCTGTCATTTAACTAAGGGTATTATAACTTAATGTCTTGTGTGTTAGTATGTGAATATTATTTCATTCGAGGCAGAACCTTGCCTGCCAAGAGTCCACGACGCACGACCGTGCCCAGTGTGTGACGCAACCATAGACCTACATTTCCCGGGATTTACATCCATTCGTGGTCTAACATTTACCACGAGCTGACGACATTTCTCCTGCGGTGCAGACACAGTATAGGAGAATTCTCCTACAGTGTGGACTTCGCTCATTCGAGGACTGTTATCTTGCGACATAACAACATAGTGTGTGGGCTTGGTCCATAGCCAATAATGAGGTGCCTGCAGTAACTTCTCACAAGTTCGCCACTCCCCTTGGGAGGTACCACTTCTAGAGGGAAGTTCCCCTTACACTCACTTGTTGAGTTTATATTCTCTTGCACTCCCTTAAAAGGGGATCTTTTGGTCTTCTGCTCTAAATACTAGAAGAAGGAGGAACTGCTGCTGGGGCGACCTGAAGCGTCAGATGCCACACTCTCAGTATAGCCACCAGAGTATAACATGAGATTGTATTTAGCTTTGTCAGTTAGCTTTGCCATATGTGCCACATGAGCTTCACATTCAAGTGAGTGAATGTATTTGTAAATTTCTAACTAGATTAAAGTGTTAGAAATAGTCGTCCGCTCGGCCTCTTTTTAATTACTTTAAAGAAATATTAATCAGTGTTTTGAAATTAATTAATGTCTGGGACAGCCCAGGCATAACACATAGTAACATTAGGTAAAATCATTGAAGATAACTAATGATTACAAACATTTTATCGTGTCTATACGAGTCTGATTCTAGTTTCCATTTCATGCTACCTGTATTGTTCCTCATATTCTTTGTACAATTTTACAAAGACTACGGAGAAGAAAACAGTGACTCAAGTTTATCGGAAATCACACGTTACAGGCATGTGTGTGTTTGTGAACAAAACAGTTTCTCCCGTGTAGGTCGTGGTGGTTAAGTGGCGACGTCATTAGCCAATAGGCGAGTTCAGGAGCCCCCCATGCTTGGCCAGTAATTCGAGGGGCGGTCAGGGTCCAGCGAAACTCGCACAGAGATGGCAATGTATTCACGGCGTCCACGAGGACATAAAAATTTTATCGAGAAAAAAAATTTTGCTTTTATAACTTAGAAGAAAAACACAATTGCAGTGTCATTTCTCCTAATAGTCCAGGTATTATTACCAATACTGTTTAAATGCAGTTATATCAATTATATCGTAGGTGTGTAGAGTAATTTCACAGCTATAATAATTGTATAAATATGCATTTACAACTTTATGGGGAAAACCCCTGTATAAGAGTAAAGTATTCTGCATAGTTTTTAATAAAAAATACAATGATTACATTGAAATTCCGTAAACCTACCGCAAAATATTCAAGCTTGTGTTTGAGATAAACGTGTACCTTCTCTAGCAATGGCTTACATAAATAATTTTGGTTTATATCGTACATGAATTATTTTAGCTAGTTAAACAGGTGCCAATATCAGACAACAATAGTATGAATGTTTAAAGTGAAATTGGGAAAGAAATGAAATGTTAATGGTGCAGTCAATTAATTTAATAGCAAAGCGAAAACTGAATTAAACTGTGGTATGACAGCCAAAGTTATGAAACATCACTGCATAGCTATAATTTTGTCACTTAAAATTATAATACAATACAATCCATAGGCAGCACGACGTATTTAAAGTAAAGAGTGTGGTTTCAGTTAGTATTCTGGGCATAAACCTTAAGAAATGTGTGTTCCAATCCCTGTAGAAACTTAAATTACTTTAATTCATTAAATGTTCTCGAAAAGTACAGCAATATACATACCAAAACAGCACTGAAAAAAAACAAGTGAAGTTCTAAGAAAATTCTGCTTTTACATCTAACGTTTGTAAATTTACACTGATAGTGACAATTTTTTATCTATCAGTGTACCAGTGGCCAGGTTATTTCACAAATATGATTGCCAATTTTATTGAAACAAGATGTAAAACAACAAAAACAATATTAGTGACAAAATACAAGAGTGATTATGGAAACACTACTGCCACGTACAGTACATGTGCAAGATTACAAAAAATTAATTACTGTGTATGTGTGGTTAACATGGGCAATTGTGAACATGCAGATATATAGTAACAATCTATAGTAATACGTGCGGCGTACTTCGACCGATGTTGCAAGATGGACAGACAAAATAATAGTTTCGCAAATGAGCTTCAGATATCATTCCTGGGTTTCAAGTTTTTTGTACGTTGATAAATAGTTTCCTTCCTTGCTCTTTAAAGTAACTTTTGCTACAGTAATTCGTTTTTAACATGTACCTCAAGCACTCCATCTACGTGAGTAGTAGGGAATAGCCGGTTCGTTTTGGTGGCGCGTGGTGTCGGTGCTCGCTGCCTCGGCCGTCATCTTGGATTTTCCCTCAAAATTTCCCTTTTTTCCCTCAAAATCCCCCTTTTTACCTCAAAATCTGCTCATTTTGACTCAAAATTTCCCTTTTTTCCCTCAAAATTTCCCAAATTTCCCTCCAACCACCGAGTCATTGACCCAAAATCGACCTTGACCCTCCGGCTGCTTAAAGCGGCAAACTGACTCAATTTTCGCGAGTCAGCTCGAGGCTGTCACAGGGAGCCGCCATTTTGTCGATGCGGCCATCTTGTCTTCTGGAAGGTCATGCTCTATCATCCCTTCTGGGAATTGGTCTAGAACGTTCGTCATGGCTGTCGCCATCTTGTATTCTAGATTTAAATTACTAGAATATTCTTATTATTTTGTTATATCATTCTAATAGTGGTCATCATCTTGTCTAGAATATTACTTTTTCATGCTCTATCATTCTGGGGACGATCGCCATTTTGTCTTCTGGAAGGTCATGCTCTATCATTCCTTCTGGGAATTGGTCTAGAATATTCGTTAGGCCATGGCAGTCGCCATCTTGTATTCTAGATTTAAATGACTAGAATATTCTTATTATTTTGATATATCATTCTAATGGTGGTCGTCATCTTGTCTTGCTTATTTCTTTTTCATGCTCTATCATTCAGGGGACGATCGACATCTTGTCTTCTGGAAGGTCATGCTCTATCATTCTGGGGCAGTCGCCACCTTGTCTTCTAGATTTAAATGACTAGAATATTCTTATTATTTTGATATATTATTCCAATGGTGGTCGCCATCTTGTCTAGAATATTACATTTTCATACTCTATCATTCTGGGGCAGCCACCATCTTGTCTTCTGGAAGGACATGCTCTATCATTCCTTCTGGTAATTGGTCTAGAATATTCGTTAGACCATGATGATCGCCATCTTGTCTTCTATATTGTCATGCTCTCTCATTCTTCAGGGAATTAAATTACTAGAATATTCTTATTATTTTTTATGCTGTATAGTTCTTATTGTGGTCGCCATCTTGCCTAGTCTATCACTCTTCAAGGATTTGACTAGAATATTCGCATTACTTTTTAATGCTCTATCATTCTGGGGAGCCAGTCACCATCTTGTCTTCTAGATGGTCATATTGTATCATTCCTTCTGGGAATTGGTCTAGAAAATTCGTTAGGCCATGGCAGTCGCCATCTTGTCTTCCAGATAGTCATGCTCTTTCATTCATTGACTAGAACATTCGTATTATTTTCTCGTGCTATATAATTCCGGAGCAATCGCCATCTTGCCTTCTGTAAGGTATTGCTCTATCATTCCTTCGGGTTTAGACTAGAAAATTCTTTATGTATTTTTATGTATAACCATTATAATAGCCATCTCACATTCTAGATGGTTATACTCTCTCAATCATTGGGGATTTAACTGACTAGAATATTCGTATTATTTTCTCATGGTATATCATTCTGGGTGCAGTCGTCATATTGCCTTATAGAAGGCTCTCTAATTCTTCAGAGATTTAATTGACAAGAATATTCATATTATTTGTATGGACTGCCATTCTTACGATAGTTGACATCTTGTCTAGGCCATACTAAATCATTCTTTAGGGATATAACTGACTAGAATATTCGTATTATTTTCTAATGCTCTATCATTCCGTCGTCATCTTGTCTTCTTAAAAACCATGCTGTTGCATTCCTTCAGGTAATGACTAGAAAATTCCTTACATGTTTTATGAGCATACTTATGATAGTCGCCATCATTCCTACTAGAAGGTAATTCTGTCTCGT